>JAJIBD010013457.1:0-22414 GCA_021461705.1 Cryptotis parvus | reverse complement strand
CGGTCGGCTGGGTGGAGTTCTGAAGAGAGGAAGTCCGGATGTGAAAATGGCGGCACCCATGGAGTGGGTGGGGGTCGCCTGGCTGGTTGTGAGGTTCTGCCGGGTGGTGGGCCAAGGCTAGAACCCACCATGCCTCCCGACTGCCTCATGAACGGCTGGGCACAGGGAGAGCAAGGAACCGCTCTGCCCCATGTCTGAGTCTCTGGACCAGCATACCTGGGCTGGATTGAGGAAGAAATTGCTGCAGGGTGGGTGTCGATGTGATCCAGGCTGTGATGGGCTTGTCGGCTGGGTGGAGTTCTCGAAGAGAGGGAAGTCCGATGTGGAAAATGGCGGCACCCATGGAGTGGGTGGGGGTCGCCTGGCTGGTTGTGAGGTCCTGCGGGTGGTGGGCCAAGGCTAGAACCCACCATGCCTCCCGACTGCCTCATGAACGGCTGGGCACAGGGAGAGCAAGGAACCGCTCTGCCCCATGTCTGAGTCTCTGGACCAGCATACCTGGGCTGGATTGAGGAAGAAATTGCTGCAGGGTGGGTGTCGATGATCCGGGCTGTGATGGGCTGGTCGACTGGGTGGAGTTCTGAAGAGAGGGAAGTCCGATGTGAAAATGGCGGCACCCATGGAGTGGGTGGGGGTCGTCGGGCTGGTTGTGAGGTTCTGCCGGGTGGTGGGCCAAGGCTAGAACCCACCATGCCTCCCGACTGCCTCATGAACGGGCTGGGCACAGGGAGAGCAAAGAACCTTCTGCCCCATGTCTGAGTCTCTGACCAGCATACCTGGGCTGGATTGAGGAAGAAATTGCTGCAGTAATTGATACAAGTATATTGATACAAGTATATTGATACAAGTATATTGTATTATATATATCTTGAAATTGATACAAGTATATTGTATTATATATCTTATATAAACCTTAGTAACCAGTATAAATTATTTTATTTTAACTAGTAACATGGGGGTAAAAGTACATCAATTAGGTAATAATGAATTGTACACAGAATCTAGAACACTCATTTGATAAACAATAAAAAGAGAACTGAGTGGTTAAATGACTCGTCCAAACTTGTAAGTTGTTTGGTCAATATCCAAAGCAGATTTCTTATTTATTCATTTGCAAACTTATTATTTTCCAATGGCACTAGTACAATTAAATAAATATTATATGCAAATTTGCATATGTGAAACACTCAATAGTTTTTCAGTGTAATCTTGTTTAATACACCAACACTACAGAGATACTGTTTCTGAACTTGTTCTTTCCTTTTTTAATCTTCTGCTAAATATGACCTAAATTCAAATTTAAATTCATGGCATAAATACACTAATTGAAAGGACATGGAGTGGTAGAAGTTTCTATGGAAGAGAGGGTTAGGTAGAAAAGACAGGCACATTAAGAATATTTTCTGTATTGCAACTGCTTTCCATAGAGGTTCAGTTAATAATAATGTACGAATATTCACTTTTCTTACCAGCCCTGTCAAAGCTTATTAGCCCTAACATTTATAATGTAGACAATGCTCACAGATGTGAACTAATATTTCATTGTCATTTTGATTTGGCTTTTCCTCATAATAAGTAACTATAAGTTGTTTTTGCTGTGCTGTTGTTTTTGTTTGTTTTATTTTGTTTATATCACCATTTTCCATTTTACATGAAAACTTTAATTTTTTTTTCTGGAACCCACCCAGTGGTACTCAGGGCTTTCTTCTGGCTCTGTGCTTACTCTTAATGGTGTTTGGGTTTTTTGGGGCGCCATACCTTGGGCTGATGATCCAACTGGGTTGTCAATAAGCAGAATAAGTTCCTGACCTGCTTTATTAAATCTCCAGGACCTCTCTATGTCTTCTTTGGTCAAGTGTCTGTTCAATCTTCAGGGAAAAAACGAAAAGGTTAATATAAAAACATAAAATATTCAAAGCCTAAGTTTTTGTTATATGACCTTAAAGAATAAAGTATTTTGTGCTGATAACCAATAACTATTAACTTTAAAACTTGTAATATAATAAGGTTTAACAGTATTTGATTAAAACGTTTCAAGAAAATGACATTTAACTACATTTTGAAAGCACATATAAAGGACAAAATACTGAATAAAAGAAGAAATTGTTTTACATAAAATAAGTATAAAACAAATCCAAACGTCAGATTGTAAATTGTCTTCTGCGTCTATAGAGTTTAAGTACAATGAACACACTGCGATTCCATAAGGACACATTCAGACAACATAGATGTTTTGAAATGGGAAATTACAAAGTTTTGAAAAACATAGAATACATTATTTATAGAGGATACACATTTAGGGTGCATGGATGAGAAAGCATGCAGTATTTCAAAATTTTAGTCTTAGTGTCTAATAGAAGTTGCATATTTTTATATAAGCTCTAATGCCTCTTGGACTTTGTGTTATAGTCAGAAAATTATATTGAACATTATATTGAAAATTATATTGAAATGATAGCAGTGATAAAAGCAGTAAATCCTTCTATGTGGATAGGTGGGGCTGACTGTTTTTAGTCATAGCTCTTTACTCAAGTGAGTTGTTTAAAATAATACTCATTCATCCAGATAGTCATAGTTTCTTTATGAAAAGTTAAAATATTATTAAAGAATTGTGATTTACAAAGTCATTGATAGTTGAGTTTTAGACATATAGCATTCTAGTAGACACCTAGTCCACCCCCAAGTGTCAACTTCCCTCACCAGTATTCCCAAGTTCCTTCCCACCCCTAGACTGCCATCTTGACAGGCACATTTTAAAGTGTGGATGCTAGGTTTGAATTATATAGTTCATGTGACTATTGGCCATTTGCATGTATTCTTCTAAAATTATCTTTTCTGGGGCCATGCTCAGTGGAACTAAGGGCTTATTTCTGGTTCTGAGCTCAGGGATCACTCTTGATGGTGCCTGGGGTCTTGGGTACCAAACCTGGTGCTGAAGATTAAACTTGGGTTGTCAGTATGCAAGTCAGGTGCCTGACCCACTATACTACGTCTCCAACACCTTTGTCTATATGCTTTCTCTGAGTGAGCATCTATTTCTTCACAGAAAAAAAATCGAAAAGGGTCATATAGAAAATATAAATAATTCAAGGTCTATATTTTAGCTATATGCTTTTGTTGTTATTTTGTGCTTTCAGTATTGTTGACTATATTTGTATCTATAGTTATGATATTACTGATATACCTGAGATGCTGAACCCCTGCTTTACTTGCTCATCTTACTGATCACATCATTTTTTTTTTCTGTCATTTTCCCTATATTCTGTGGTCAAGGGTGATCTAGGCATCTCCACTAACACACTGCATTCCTTTGTACAGTTATTCTATACATAACAGATTAATAATATTCCTATAGTTTTACATTCATTCACATCCAATCGACCCTATATATAGGCTGTCAACTTCAGTGAATCGTGTGCCTCTTTATTCTAAAGAAGTTAGCTTATACCTGCTATATCCTATCTAATGATGTTTGCTTTACATTTTTCAAGAGGAAAGAAATTGTATATAGATAGAAATGTCAATGAAATGCAGGGCTCTCTCTATGTATACATCACTGTCACTGTCTTATATATGTATATGTCATATATATGTATATATATGTATACATACACATGCAAAAAATATATATATATTCAAGGGATGATTATAGATAGTGACTTTGGACCACTGACTGATATTTTTCATTAATGCTTCTCTTGGTACAGCTGGAGGTCATCAACCACCCCAGGTATTTTTGGTATGTGTGTGGGTGCTCTGGGATGGAACTGTACTAATAGGAAACTTTGCATCTTAAAGGATGACAAATTCCAAAAACTAAAAAGTCCAATACCAAGAGAATAAACTATTCAGTGAGTAAATTGTGTTCTCTAGAAGTGGCCTGCTGCAGTTCAGACAGCATGGATATGAAGAAATTGAGTAGGGTATGTGGTTTTCCGACAAATATTGAAGTTGAGTCAAGAGGATGAGCTGAGGATTTTGAAAAGGAACAGTCAAAGATGACACCAAATCACTTTTATCAGCTTAGAACTCTGAGTTATTAGAATTTTTATTTACTGACATGGGACCCTCTGAGGAAATTTAGTATGGGAAGAAATTTCAAGAACTCATTTAAAAAACATTTAAGGTCTTCAAGTATATTAGACAGTCAAAAGCAGTTATTGCTTGTATAGAGAATATATCAGACTGAATTTGAAGAGCTATGACAGAGTTTAAGTCATAAAATTTAAATGGAAATCTTTGCTGGAATTTATTTGAGAAATATTTTTACCCATGCAATTAAGTATGTCCAAGGAATATATGTACTATTATATATAATATTATATGAAACAATAATAATGAAAATTTACATAAACATTAATGTTCAAATATGTTTTAAGTTGAATGTTTCCTTGGAAAACTTATGAAATATTGATTAATTAATAACTTTAATAGCATTAAATATCTTTTAAAACAGAGACATTCTGTGTTATTTTAATTATTTTTATTAATTCTTTATCTAGTATCAGAATTTGTGATACATAGCAAACAAACACGAAACCCAGATTTGTTATAAATTCAGTTTCATAATTAATATATAATATATGTTCCACTATATCAGTTTGACCCTTAAATACAGTGAATTTTACAGACATATGCATAGACATTTCCATAATATAAGGTTTATCATTAACAATGATGTATACATTATTTACCTTATCAAGAAATCAAAAAAAGAATCAATGAACTCCATAAATAAGTTTTGACATTTATTAGGAATCAATGCTGATTTTTGGTAATGAAATAAGAATAAATGGATTCTTACTTAATACATGGGTATGCATCAACATAGTATGTAAATATTACATTAATATTAAACAGTTATCTTCATTATGCAGTGACTATTACATGCAAAAATATATGAAATAGAAAGAATATTTCTTATTAACACCGAAAGCTTGTGGATATCACTTGACTACCTATCATTTTACTGTTTAACCAAACAGACTCACAAAATTATTCAAAATGTGCCAGTTAGGGGTGGAGATATAGTAGAATAGTTCTTGTGCTCTCCTTGAATGTATTCAACTCAGGTGTTATCCCTTGCACCAGAAATGTTGCCCAAAACCTCCAACAGTGATCCCTGAGCACAGAGCTAGGAGTATGTCTTGAATGCAGCTCTATGTAGGGTAGCACACTGCCCCTACCCAGCAAAATGCCAGTGACTATTACAAATAGCTATTGGATATTTGATCTGCTTAGGAGTCTTGTAGCTACATTATAGATATAGTGATCCTGCAATTTTGCTAGGGTTTGCATATATTTAGTTAATGAATCTGTGAAACTTCATCATGGGGAAAAGAGAAATAGTGTGCAAACTAAAACAAAATTCCTGCACCAAGTTGGGAAGATAGCAGATTAGCAAGTACAGTCTGGGTTTAATTCCTGATTCAGCATGGGCCTCCCTGAGCATCAGAACCTTCAGTGCTTTCAGGCTGCACTACTGGTCAATAACACTGCAAGATCATACAGGCCTCACTACAGGGTAACAGGGGCCAGAGGTTCTGTATCATTGGGCCTTTTAGATGAGTTTCCATGGGAGTAGCTGCAGTATTCGCTGAGCAATTTCCACTCTCCCAAGCACTGCTCCTCCTCCCAGTTCACGTAGGTAATGTTCTCTTTACTTTGGATCTACTGTGGTGCACTGTAGCCACATCACACAGGCAGGAGGATGGTGACATTCTCAAAACATGATTTAATGAGATATTTATAAACACAGTCATAATTAATAATTGAACGCACAATTAAAAGCAAAAATAACAAATACTCCTGTTTTTAACATGTAAAATTAGAAAATATAAAATTAAGATATTTTACAATATTTAAGTGTTGAGGCAGACCCACTTAGCTTCAGTTTCCCTGATTTTATTTCCACTTTTTTTTCAAATAAACAAAATATTTCCCCCAAACTTAAGTGATTTGATATGCGACACTGAGAATTATGATTTATATATGTATATAAATATAGTATGCATTGAGTATACATATAAAATTTAAGTACATAAGTGATATATTGTTGGTGGATAGGTTTAGCTAACCTGGGAGCTTTGTTGTTTTCCCCACTCTGAGCTTAATCTATTTAAGCCAAGGTTCATTCTAATGAGACCTCTCTTCTATGTAAACACTGCTAGAGGCTGTGGCAGTTACAGAAGTCACCTTGATTGAATAACTTCTGACTTATACATCTACTAAGACTTCTATGTTTTCTAGATTGGGCACAGCTCCTCTTTATACCCACTGCACCCAGCGTGGGACAGTTAGAATTTGCCAGGAGACTACCACCCTGTCTACGTTGAGACTATAGGAAGACTATAGGAAGGATCATACTAGTTTGCTCTAAGCAGGCAAGTGTGACCCCTTCAGAACACGAGAACAAGATACTCAGAATCACCCTGGTGCAGATAATAATAATAAAGACCTTGTGGGTACCATCTAGATTACATGAAGCTCATGAAGTTAAGATGTATTACTTTATATCAGCCCCTCTCTCTCCAGTGTTTTACATAAGAGATAATCTTGGTAGAAAGGATTAGACCTTGGCATAACCTTTGTTTATACCTGCAATAGGGTGTGGCACTACACTCTGTTTAGAGTTCTTTGTTGACATGACCCTCCCGATTGGATTACATTGGTAGCAATAAGGGGATGATTTGAGGCCCCTTCACTTTTACCTTTTGGGCCTTTTAGCTTTCGGATTTTGACTCCTCAGCCTTGCGGCTTTTGGCTTTTGGCTTTTTGCTCTTTGGTCTTTTGCTCCTTCTGGGTAGGACTCAGCCTGGGTGAGATCCTCTCTCTTTCATGGGAGACTTAGGTTCTTTTGTATGGTCTAAGTTCGGACCAGAGCTAAAGCTTGTTCATTATATTGGAGTGCTGTGGAAGAGTTTTGTACTATTAAAAGCCTTTTTTGGAACTGCACCAGACTCGTGAGTTTTCATCTGTTCTCCCGGTGTCCTCAGAGGTAGAAGAGAACCTCAGTCCTGACACTGTCGAGAACCCGGTGGCCATTCCCGACAATATATGTATAGTATATGTGAAAAAATGTAAAGAATGTCTGTGTTTTTAACAGAAACTTATATACTATATTTTTAAAACTAATAGACACAAATTTGATATTTACCAACAGTGTATTATATTGATCATCATTGACGACATCGATGAAGAATACTAACGACTGGTTCAGCACCTCCATAATTGTGCGAAGAATGCTGAGAGAGAGAAAGACACAAAAGGACGCCTGTCTTCAGAAACTCTCAAGCTCATTCGCCAACGTGGCAAGGCGCGAGCCTCAGGAGACCAAATGCTAACATCCAAGCTTGCTAAACAGTGCAGAGAAGCGATAAAAGAAGACCTCAAAGACAGAAGAGCAGAAATACTGGAAGATGCAGCAGAAGCCGGGAAAAGCATTCACACTGCCCTGCCTGTCCTTCGCCAACTATAAGACCAAGATGACTGCCCTCCAACGCCCTGATGGATCTATCACATCTTCCAGAAAGGAAATGGAGAAGATTATCCATGACTTCTACTCAAATCTCTTTGATAGCCACATCCACCTGCCCACATACCAAATTCCACAGGATGGATATGTCATTCCCAACGTTCTCCCTTCTGAAATCCGACATGCCATCTCGTCAGTAAAGAAGGGAACAGCACCAGGCCCAGACAAAGTCAGACCCGAACATCTGAAGAATCTGCCGCCGGTACTCATCAATACACTAGCTCGGCTCTTCACACGCTACCTGTCTGAATGCAAGGTGCCCTCCCAATGGAAAACCAGCAGGACAGTTCTACTGTTCAAGAAGGGAGACATTCACGACATCGGCAACTATGGCCCCATCTGCCTGTTGTCTGTCATCTACAAGCTGTTTACACGAGTCATCCTGAACAGGATTAGCAGAACACTAGATGAAGGACAACCATGCGAGCAAGCAGGCTTCCGGAAAGGATTCAGCACAATCAACCATATCCACACGGTAACCAAGCTCATTGAGGTTTGTAGGGGAGTACAAGATGCCGCTCTGTCTCATGTTCATTGATTTACAGAAAGCCTTTGATTCTGTGGAGACTGAAGCAGTCATCGAAGCCCTAGCCAAACAGGGTGTTCAAACCCAATACATCAAGATCCTTCGTGAGCTGTATTACGGATTCACCACCAGGATCTCACCATTCTACAAAGAAGTGATCATTAATGTGAAAAGAGGCGTTCGACAGGGGTGATACCATTTCACCAAAACTCTTCAGTGCCACCCTCGAGAACATCATGCAACAATTAGAATGGGAAGGAATGGGAGTGAAGATAGATGGTCGGCAACTACACCACCTCCCGCTTCGCTGATGACATTGTTCTAATAACACCAAACATTAGCCAAGAGGCACAAATGCTGGCTGACTTTGACCGAGAATACGGAAAGATAGGTCTACAGCTGAATCTAAAGAAAACTATGTTCATGAAGAATGAACTAGTTCCAGAGGCCCCTTTCACTCTCAATGGAACAAACATCTCTGAATGCAGCAGTTATGTGTACCTAGGTCGAGAAATCAACATGATGAACGACCTAAAACCTGAGCTGCGCAGGGAGGAAGAGAGCGGCATAGAATGCCTTCAAAGGCATCGAAGAAATAGCTAAAAGGACAAAGAACCTCCGCTCCGGGCACATCTCTTCGACTCCACCATTCCTCCCTGCATTAACATACGCCTCAGAGACCTGGGCCCTACGAAAGCAGGATGAGAATGCTCTTCGGTCTCCCAGAGAGGAATCGAAAGAGCTATGCTTGGAATATCACGCCTCACTCAAGTGAGGGAAGGAATCCGGAGTTCTGACCTCCGTCGCTATTCCAGAATCACGGATGCTGTCTCGTTTGCCAAGGCATCGAAAATCAGATGGCTGGACATTTAATGCGATTTGGAGACAACCACTGGACTAGAGCCATTACCGACTGGATCCCACGGGATGTCAAAAGATCACGTGGCCGCCCACCTACAAGATGGTCAGACTTCCTTGTAAAGACCCTGAAAAGACTTCCTGTAAAGACCCTTCCTTGTAAAGACCCTGGTTTGAGGCTCTTCATATTCCTGAGTCAACCAGATGCCATTGGGCTACATTGGCACGTGATAGGGTCCAATGGAAATGTTACTGGTGCCCGCTCGAGCAAATCGATGAATAACGGGATTCAAGTGATCAAGTGATCAAGAAGTATTATATTGATATTACTAAATCATTGATATTACTAACAAAAATTAAAGACTTTGAAATGAAAAAAAAGAAAAAAAATCATTTTCCACAAACTAGCTTTCAAACTGAGAATGTATTTATTCAACAGAATAAAGAAAAAAGAATAAGTACAAACTTTGTTCAGTTCTGAAAATATGGGGCAGGGGAGATAGTCCAGCGGGTAGGGTGTTTTCCTTGCATGTGCCTGCCCATGCTTGCCCTAGTTTGATCCCCGGCATCCCATAGGGTCCCCCAAGCACCGCCAAGAGTAGTTCCTGAGTGCAGATACAGGAGAAACTCCTGAGCGCCGCTAGGTGTGACCCAAAAAAAAAAAAAAAACAAAAAAAATGAAAGTATACCCAAGGAAATAGAATGTCATGAACAGGAAAATAACCTATAAAAATTGAAGATTCTGGAGAGATATCTGTGGAATAAATATCTAGCATGTGTGTATCCCTGATTTTGGTCCCTTTTAGTGCATGGGACCCTGAGAACAAGTAGATATAACTCTGTGGCCCTCCGAATGACCAGGGGTGGCCAAGATTTCTGCTGAGCACAAATACACCTGAGCATTGGGCAGTGAGTATTCAGGCTTGCAATATGGGCATGAGTATCTCTGAGACACTCCCAGTACTATTGAGTCTGAAATTTTAAAAATGTAAAATATATTAGAAATGTAAATTTTAGAAATGTTAAATATATAAATAAATGTTAACACTAATGTAAAAATAAAACACCATTGAAGAATACTTAATCCAAATATAAGCTCCTGCTACAGAATTTACACACTTTAATTGAGGTTGGCAAATCTCAGAGAATAATATAAATGTATCACTTGTCTTCCCGTTGTTCATTGATTAGCTTGAGCAGGCACCCGTAACATCTCCATTCATTGGGAATGATATCATTATTGTTACATTTTTTGGGCATATTTAATGCACCACGGTTATATTGCCAGGCTCTGCCGTGGTTCTGGGTTCATACCAGGGGACCAGTCTCTAACTATGTCAGACCACCAACCATCCAGGGCCCAAGGGACAGAGCCCTGGGTGTAGAGGAGCGTGTCTCCTGTCTGCCACTTTCCAACACAGCCGGGCACTACAGCCACATCTGCAACACCTAAAAAGGAGCAGGTGGCATGGAATATAAATTTATACTAAATGTATTCAAAGTGTGAGCAAGAAAGATAGTACAAAAGTTATGACACTTACCTTCCACAAAATTTATTCCATTTGATATCTGACATCATATATTGTCCCCTGGATACAACCAGAAGTGACCCCAATCACAGAGTCAGAGGTAAACCCTGAAACATACAGGGTGTGGGTCATTAACTAAGAAAATACAATCTAAATACAGATCTGTTGCAGGACACCTAAAAGCCTAAAAGCCTCTGTATCTTCCCTGGATTGCCTCCTGCAGATCACTTCATAGATAGGGTTTATCTGACCATGTATTCTGTACTGGCTGGTATAAATATTCTCTCATGTTACCACAATCATCGTGGGACTAGCTAGATCTTACCAGCATATTTGCCTGGCCATGTTGAATATCTAAGTAATTAGCCCAGAGAGAAATGCTGCTTGCCTCCAAGCAAGCAAGCATGGCTCCCTGATAACTCAAAGGCAACTAAAATACAAAACTACCGTGAAGTAGACGAGACTCTTGTGAAGGCTTGGAGAAATATTTAACTGGCATTAGTATAGTCTTTGGTACAGAAGCTTGCCATCTCAAAAACCCCTTCTCTACCCTATAAAGGCATTTCCAGGCAGATCTTGGCTCAAAACATTAGCATCTAAAAAGGGCCTATGTGGGGCCAGAGCGATAGCCCAGCGGGTAGGGCGTTTGCCTTGCACACGGCCGGCCGGCCTGTGCCAGCCTGGGTTCGATCCCCGGCATCTCATATGGTCCCCTGAGCACCGCCAGGAGTAATTCTGAGTGCAGAACCAGGAGTAACTCCCGAGTGTCGCCTGGTGTGACCCAAAAAGCAAAAAAAAAATAAATAAATAAAAATAAATAAATAAATAAATAAATAAATAAATGAATGAATAAATAAATAAATAAAAGGGCCTAGGTGAGGTGCTGGGAGAAATTACCTGAGGACATTTAACCCTCCCTGCTTCCCATAATAGTGGGAGTTCTAAGTTGCAGGGATATAAAAACTAGGCTGCTTCCTCTCTGCCTCTCTTTTTTTTGGGCTCTCTTTGGGGGCTTGCACTCTCTTGGGAGTCTTGTCTTTGTCTTCTTTTTACAGAGCCATAACACATGGTGGCCTCTATCTTGGCCTACACGTGGCTGAGGTTCTAGCTGGGATTCCTAAGCACAGGGTTTTTTCTATTTCTAATTTGTATGCCTGAACCTGTGATAAGTAAAGCATTTTAAAACTGCATCAGATTCCAGAGTTTTCATCCATTCCCGCCACCTTTGGAGGTAGAAGGTAACTCCGCTTACTGGCACTATCGGGGACCACGACAACGTTCCCCACACAGATCTTTGAATTTATTAATTTAGTGATTCAGATTGCATATTTTTCAGAAAATGTGATAGTGTGTACATAAATATTCCAGTCTAATTTTTCATTTCATCAATATTTATAATTCATCTTCTAGTCCATTCCCAAACTAAAATGATATACAAAGGAGATAATAAAACCCTGGATATTTCAGACACAAAAGCATGATCCATTTACATGTTTCCTAGATTCCTAGGCTTTGTCAGAAGGTAACTATCCAGCTTTTTGTTTTATAAACTAAAAAAACAGCACTGAATTATTCAGGACAGAAAAGCAATATTAGATGCAATTTGTAGACAAAACAAAATGAAAAAAGGTAATGTGGTGGTATAACACATGACAGAATATATCTATGAAAAGCTTAGAGATGATCTGTTTACTATTTGTTTAAACATTTTGAATCTCTATGGTGTCATTTGTATGTAAGAGGAAAATAATTCCATGAATTCTTTGACATTCCAATAGAATCTATTTCTGGATATAATTTTTGGAACACTTTTAGTCATAATCTTAGCAGTGCACAGGTTATGTTCACAAGGTTGGTGCTGAAAAAACAAAACAAAATAAGGTTCTATTGAGATCCCAGCCCTTAATGCATTTTAAAATTCTCCTATCGGATAACTTGAAAGATTTTTTCAGTACATTGGGCTGATATGTTACTGTCAATTGGATCAACATGTACTGTACTCAACCTAACCATCTGCATTATGGCCAGTGTAAAACAAACATTCAATTTAATAATTAGTAGATTCAAAAGAGAATGTAGAGCCCACTTGCAATAGAAGTAGATTGTTCATAGGCTAGTTGATATGTTTTACAGTATTTTTTTATGTTTTTAAATATTTAATACATTGAAAATGTAGCTATGATGTTTTATTAAGAATAAGATTAGAAAATTAGTACAATGGGCAAGGCTATTGCCTTGCCCAACCCTGGTTAGATCCCCAGAATTTTATATGATTCCCTTATGGTTCCCTGCCAGGAGTGATCCTTGAGAGTAGAATCAGAGATAATACCTGAAGACTGACAGGTGTGGGTCCTCACATGGCAAAATCCCCAATAATTTTGCAAATAACAAACAAAGCAAGATGCCATATGTATGGAAGCAAAGTAAAATAATAGCTTACAAAATTCTTATGGCTATCAAGACCTATACATCAGAATCAATGCAAGTGTTATCGTCAAATCAATTCACATATTAGAGAATTTTTAATTTTAATAGATTTAACTGATTATAATTGACTTAACTACTTTTTAATTTTTTGAAAATGCTGTTAACATGGAATATAAGCTATCTAAACAGAATAAAAAGGAAAAAAGAAGTTTTATAATTTGATTTTTTCACATGTTCCCACAAATCATAATAATACGTATCGCTTTGGTTACGGTAATATTTGCCTCAAAGAAACAAAAAAGAAAATGTACTTATAGCATAGAGATTTCTCTTCACCAAGTTTCTGCGTTAAAATACACAAATTCTATTGATTATTGCCATGTAACAAAACAATGAATTTTTTAGTAAGAAATCTTTGAGTATTTTTAACATTTTTATTATACCATGGTGAGATAAACAATTACAAATATGTCGTGTATAGGCTTCAGTCATACAGTGTTCCAGCATCCTTCCCTCTACCAGTCCCATTTCCCACCACTGATGTCCCCAATTCCCTCCTGCCCTCTCCCAGTCTGCCTCTAAGGCAGGTTCTTTATCTCTTTCTTCTCTCTCTCTCTCTCTCTCTCTCTCTCTCTCTCTATATATATATATATATATATATATATATATATATGTATGTTCTTTTTCTTACACATTATGGCTTGCAATACAATGCTCATTTCTAACCTGGTATTATCATTTTAAATGATTATTATCATACTGTTCCTTTCTCTGTCTTACCTCACATCTGACTCTTGCAAAATTGCGGTTGATTCCACCTATTGAGAAGACCTTCTAATCCCTATTTTGCCTTGAATATGGCAAAAAATTCCATATTTTGCCATGAACAAATATATGTATATACATATATATGCATATATATATTTTATGCAAATAAATAAAGTCATTCTATATCATTCTATATCTTTCCTTTTCTTCTGGCTAATTTCACTCAGCATGATCCTCCCATGTCCATCCATTTACAGGCAAATTTCATAACTTTGTTTTTCCTAACAGCTGCATAGTAATTTGTGTATGTACCACAGTTTTGACTGGTACAGTCTTTTGGAAAACAATATGAACATTCCTCCAAAAACTAGAAATTGACTTCCCATTAACACAGCCAGAACACTCCTGGGAATATACCCTGAAATCTTTGAGCATTACCTTATTAACATCTAAATATAGCAGTCATTATGACTTGACTTAGGCTTTAAAAAATTGAATGAACAACACATCAATATTGCATATCTGAATTACATGATATATCATAAATTATGAAAATATACATTATATAATAAATTATACATTCAATATATCCTGTATTATCAATTATATAACTTTATATAAATACTAATTACATATTAATTTTGCTTTGTTGTTCCTTAAAACTGATCTCAAGTGATTACGACAGGTAGTTGTGGGGAAATGCTTATGTGCCCTGCACAAAATTCAGAAGTAGGGTAAGGGATCCCCTCTTCCCCAGGGGATCGGCAGCCAGCAGATGGAGAAAGATACAAGAATTCAGCAAAGTTAAAAAATGCTTTATTACACAGATTCTGGCATACAAACCAGCAATAGGAACTTAGGGTTCCTGGCTGGGCCCCGCCACATGTAGGCCAAGATGGCTACCACCAAGTTTTAAGCCCTGCAGAGGGGAGACGGTGAAGAGTCAAGAAAGAGAGTGTCAAAAAAGGAACTCAGAAAGAAAGCAGGTTAAAGTTTTTATATGCCCACTCAAATGGAGAGTAGTTAGGGCAAACCCCCTCAGGTAATTTCTCCCAGGACCTCATCTGGGCCCTTTGAGATGTTTATGTTGCTGAGCCAAGATCTGCCTTAGAGGTGCCTATATAAGTAGAGTGGAGGAGGTGCTTCTGAGTAAACTTTATCTCTCAGAAAACAAAGGCATGCATCTGTATCAAGGAATATTCTATAGCCAGTTATATATTTCTCCAAGCCCTCACAAAAGTCTCATCTTTATGGTTGTTCTGTATAGTAGCCTTTGACTTAATAGAGAGCCATGCTTACTTGCTTGGAGGAAAGCATCATTTATCTCTGGTCTCATTACTTACAGAACTTTGCCAGAAAATGTACTGGAAAGATCTAGCTATTCCCAAGATGATTGTGGCAGCATGAGAGAATATTTATACCAGCCAGTATAGAATACACAAGCAGTTTATAAGCACCTCAGCTGCTCATGAGGTGCCGGGAGGGATGGCAGGTTCTAGCCCTGGCCCACCACCCCAGCAGAGCCTCACAACAAGCCAGGCGACCCCCTCTCCATGAGGACATCCATTTTTCACATCTGGACTTCTTCCTCGTCAGAACTCCATCCAGCAGACCAGCCTATCATAGCCCGGCTGGCGCGCACACTTGTGGCTGAGCGGTTCATCAATAAATGCTGGATTTTGAGTTGACTACAAGAGTATGCTCCCCACAAGGCAGAGCCTGGCAAGCTACCCGTGTCGTATTTGATATGCCAGATACCAGTAACAATTATAGACCTCATTCCCATGACCTGATGGAATGGTTTGAGGCTCTTTATGTTCCTGGAGCAAGCAGGTTCCCTTGGACTCTACTTTGCATGACACAGGTCATATGGAGATGTTACTGGTGCCCGCTCGAGCAAATCGAAGATAAACGGGAAGACAGTGATACAGTGATAGAATACATGGTCAGATGACCTGCCACATTTGAACTGTCCTCCTTCAATCTACAGAGTGGCCTGCAGGAGGCAACTCAAGACCAAATGCAGAGGCTTTTGACAGCAGTGTTCTGCAATAGTTATCACTGCTATTATATTATATAATATATATATAGAGTTTACAGTATACAGTATACTGTATACAGTATACAGTATGCAGTATGCAGTATACAATATATAGTATATAGCATACACTATACAGTATACAGTATATAGTATATAGTATATAGTACATAGTACATAGTACATAGTATATAGTGTATATAGTGACACACAGACATGGGGCAGAGCTGCTACTGCCTCTCCCTGTGCCCAGCCGCTCACGAGGTGCCCGGGAGGGATGGTGTGTTCTAACCCTGATGGGATGGCAGGCCCGGGAGGGATGGTGTGTTCTAACCCTGGCCTGCCATCCCATCAGAGCCTCGCAACAAGCCAGACGACCCCCACTCCATGAGGGCCTCCGTTTTCCACATCCGACTTCCCCCCGTCAAAACTCCACCCAGCAAACCAGCCTATCACAGCCGACTCGCGTGGCTGATTTTGGCCACGAGGTTCATCAATTAATGCTGGATTTAGAGATGACTACAAGAATATGCTACCTGCATGGCAGAGCCTGGCAAGCTACCCTTGTCGTATTTGTTATGCCAAATACCAGTAACAGTTATAGACCTCATTCTCATGACGTGATGGACTGGTTTGAGGCTCTTTATGTTCCTGGAGCAAGCAGGTTCCCTTGGGCTCTACTTGTATGAGACAGGACATATGGAGATGTTACTGGTACCGCTCGAGCAAATCGATGATGAACGGGAAGACAGTGATACAGTGAGACAGTATATAGTGTATAGTGTATAGTATATAGTATATATAAACATCCCGCTCCAATATACCACTTGATCACTTGACATCTCGTTATTTGTCAATTTGCTCTAGCAGGCAAGAGTAACATTTCCATTTGACCCTATCAAGTGCCAGCGTAGCCCAATGGCATCTGCTGGCTTCAGGCATATGAAGAACCTCAAACCATTCATTCAGGGTCTTGACGAAGAAGTCTGACCATCTTGTAGGTGGGCGGCCATGTGATCTTTTGAAGTTCAGTGGAATCGGGATCCAGTCAGTAATAGCTCTAGTCCAGCAGTCATCTCCAAATCTCATTACATGTCCAACCCACCTGATTTTCGATGCTTTGGCAAATGAGACATATTCCCTGACTCTGGATCCTTGACAGAGGTTGGAACTCCGGATTCCTTCTCTCACTTGAGTGAGGTGTATTATTTCAAGCAAAGCTCTTTCAATTCCTCTATGGGAGACCCACATAGAGTTTTCATCCCTGCTTTGATAGGGCCCAGGTCTCTGAGGTGTATGTTAATGCAGGGAGAATGGTGGAGTTGAAGAGATGTGCCCAGAGCCAGAGGTTCTTTGTCCTTTTAGCTATTTCTTTGATGCTCTTGAAGGCGTTCCATACTGTTCTCTTCCTCCTGTCCAACCAGATTTTAGGTCATTCATCATGTTTAATCTCGACCTAGGTACACATAATTGCTGCATTCAGAGATGTTTGTTCCATTGATAGTGAACAGGGCCTCTGGAACTTGTTCATTTTTCATGAATGCTGTTTTGATACATATTTTAATATGCCAAATACCAGTAACAACTATAGCTCTCATTCCCATGACCTTATGGAATGGTTAGAGGCTCTTTATGTTCATGGAGCTACCGGATGCCCTTAGTAACACTAGCATGTGACAGTATATGGAGATGTTACTGGGGCCCTCAAGCAAATCTATGATCAATGGGAAGACAAGTCGCAAAGTGATATAATATATATATATATACATACGCTGATTGAAATATGATCTGAGATAATGAATCAAATTATTTCTGTGTTTAATAATTGATATTTTCAATTAAAAGTTTTAATTTGAACTGTGTACAGTAAAAATACACAAATTAGAAGTTTAGAAATGTAGATACAGATTTTCCTGTGTTAGTCAAAAGGTACTGTAGCTGTAATAAAAGGAGCTTTTTTGTAAATAAAATAGGTATTAAGTGTAACCGAAGCCCCAGACATTTCTAGAAACCTCTGGTAAAATGCAAACTAAATCCATGATCATGTAAGACCAGTATATACTGTATTTGTCTCAAATTCAGCTTAGTGCCTGGTTATCTCTTCCTGAAAACAGATAACCACATACCAAATTCAACATAGTCAAACCATTAATAATTTTGCAAGGGATATATAGCATTTGCATCTACTAACATTTTACTAACATTTACTGAAAAGACAGCAAAGATTTTCCAGAAGTTCCCTTTCCGATACAGAGAAAGTGGCATATAATAAATAAGGTTTTATTTTTGAGAAACGCATAAAATGGAAATCAAATATATTCATAGGCAGATTAATTCAAGTGTTTGATAAAGTGCAATAAAATATAGAATGCTTTTCAAAAAAATGTATGACAAGGGTGATTTTACTCTCTTTTGATTTAGCTCACTTCTTTCACAAGACATTTTATGGAGTTACTATGATTTCAAAGATCATGGAGAAGAATGTACAGAAAAATGCTGTAAATATAGTATAAAAACCTGAGTTTCTTAGAAACAAAACAGTTTGACTCTGATCATTCTATTGGTTAATAACACATGGCATTATGAGATGCTACACACATATATATATTTAAATTTATATTTCAGAAGTATTTCTATGTCATTCTATTAACTCTCACTTTATGTCATTTTTTTCCTCTATTTGTGTCGCCTATATATTTATCTGTTTCTATTCATTGCTGATAAATCTGTCAAATATGCAATTGTATTAGACAAATAACAAATGCTAATCATATGAACAACAAACATAAAGCATATTTGTATAAAATTGAAACCCTTATTATTCATTTTGCTTCCTAAATTAACATTTGTTAAAGCATAAATGTATGTGTACCATATATGGGTTTTTTAAATTTGTATCTGTAACATGTACTAATATTTAAAAAATACATGGTAGGATATTTCTTTTCTGTGAATACTTTTTGAAATACTGCATCACTACTTTACCCAAATCATCCACTCTCAGTCCATAATGTGTTCTATTTTTACAAAATTTAATGTATCATAACACACTTAATTCTCAGAATTCTAGTGTATGGAAGCAAACAACAAAGACAGCCTGTGGTCTCTTGGCCACCTTGATAGAAGCTCAGTGCTAGGGCCTGAGGATGGGTATTGCTACTTCTGACCCAATGATTCTGGGGATTATCTGGGCTATCCTAGCTGTGCTTGGAGAAGATCACAATAACTTTGAAAGAAACAGTACATATTTTCTTTTCCACATTTATTTTCTTTGATACACACAAGTACAGACTTTGGATAGAACTTACTATCTTTTGTAATATAAAAAGCAGATGTCTTGAAAGAAGATTTTCCTAATAGAATATCTAGTTGAAAAATATCTGTCAATATTTGGCTTTAATATATTGTAAAATTCTGCCAGGAATTTTACAATATATTTTCTTCTTCTTTTATTTAAGAATTATTGTTTAAATAATATATTCATACATTAATTAAAATGTTAGGACCTTTTGATTTTTTGTTTGACTTTAACATTCTATTTTATATATTTATTCATATTGTGAGCATATTTTCAAGTGGCATTCATTTACAATTTGCAAAACTCTTTGTTATGTTTTGATTGGGGCCATAGCAGGTACTCTTCTATATGTAAATAGTATTTTGTTTAGTTTTAAGCCATTAAGAGACTTTTTTTCTGCTTATTTTTGGTCTGGGACAAGACTGCTAGCTACAAAGCAACCTACTTCTGACTTGTGGCTTGGGATATCATTCCTATTAGCACCTGGGATTGAACTCAGATCTCCTGCATGTAAAAGTATGAGTTCTGCTGCATTGAGTTATCTCCCTGACTCCAAGTCAAGGAAATTAAAGAGAAATTCCTTCATGGGAAAAGAGGGCTATGAGTGCCCAGTTTTCTATCAAAGGGAGTTATTAGAGAACACTCAAGTCTACTTAACTGCCTGGCCTGGGAATCTGAATCTGCCCACTCTGAGCCCTTTTCCTAGGGGATGTGTAGAAATTGAACCAGAAGATAGTACACTGTTGTAAGGAAAGTTATAGAGTCCAGTTATTTCAATTTAACTATAATGCTAATGCCCTATTTACAAGGAAAATTTCAAGGACAAGATAAAGAATCCATAAAAGCAAATGACTGATCAAATTACATTCACAGTTAAGTTTAGGAGAGTAGTCTTACTGTTTTTTTAGGATAAGGGGTTTTACAGGAAGGGTTCATGGAGATATGAAACATTCATGGACAGGTTTGCCAGTGTAGCACAATCTAGGAGATTCTACGATTAGGATGCCTATTGATGTCTATTGGAGTGTTCATATGTAAAATATTAAATATATACATATATATTTAAAATCACTTATATGGAAAGATGAGCCATGAATTCATGAATATTTTTATTTTAGTCAAGAGATAATTGGAATTAGATTCAAGTTTATAGTCTTTACATATGTACCAATAGCCATTAGATTTTTTTTTCTTAATTGCCTTATTATTTGAATCCTAGTAAACAAAAGCACCACAAGAACGTAAGTCCTACTCATTTCCATTGTCTCTTAAAAGTGTTTCTGCCCCTCAGTAATTTTCCACATTGCATTTTATTGCTCATCAATGGTTAATGCAATTTTCAAAAAAAAAAAATAAGTCATTTGGGGGCTGGGATTTTTGTTATATAGAACCAAACAGAACTTTTCTTAGATTCAACATTGAAAGTACAACCAGTAAATAGATTAAGATTAGGATTTTCTTATTCTAATCTATTTCAAGGATGAAAAAATTGTCTCTGCCCATGGAGGAAATAGTTTCCATTCACATAACCACATACAAAGACTAGTATCTAAAAAATTTATACATAACTCATACTAACCCAACAATAAAGTAAAAAGTACAACTAAATGACATGCAAAATGAGTTAACTCTATAGATTAAATGATTCAAAATAGAACAACACATCTGAACTCTATAATGTATACATAAAAATGACAACTAGAAAGAAACAGAATTAACCATATTATAGGGCAAACATAAATTACATATATACTCTGGAAAATAGTTGGATTATTTTTTAAAGACAGTAACAAGTACACAAACCTTATGCAGCATGCAATTGCAAACAAACCAGATGTTTTAATTTTGGTTACTTAGCTGTTAAAGAATTACATGTTCACTTAGAATGAAAAGTTCAGGGTAGCATTTGATGCAATATTCAATTCGGAGAACAATTTAGTTGTCCTTCAAAGGCAACTTAAATAAACATTGATTTTCGACATCATATGATATTAAGAGGC
Organism: Cryptotis parvus; assembly: GCA_021461705.1. Taxonomy (NCBI): domain Eukaryota; kingdom Metazoa; phylum Chordata; class Mammalia; order Eulipotyphla; family Soricidae; genus Cryptotis; species Cryptotis parvus. The sequence continues at coordinate 1,436 of JAJIBD010013457.1, read as the reverse complement.
AAAAAAAGAAACAAAATATATATTTACATGAATATGATAGACATAGTTCCTGAGAAATATGCTAACTAGAAAAGTAGCATTGAAATGATAAGGTGATATAAATACATCACATTATATACATGGGTGATATAGCATAGGCTGCAGGAAATTATTTTTAGATAGCTAATAGAGTAAAATGTAATTTGTAGTTTCTAAATTCTTTTTACCTAGATTCTTGTGTAGTAGTGGGTCTTCAAACTTGCTGAAACCAAAAATTAGACAAAGTGATGTAATTATAAAGAATATGCAAAACAGACCACTGATAGTTTAACTTAATCAAAAGTGGGTTTATTCAGAATGGAACAGACTTAATCAGACAAATTCCTTCAAATAAATTTACAGGCAGCAAACTTTCTTCTGGCTTTAAGAAGATGACATTATTTTACAACTATATAAGGAAATTAAGTCTACCATCAACTCGGAATTTGAATGAAAATTGGGTTTCAGGAAGTGTTGGATGACAGGTCTAGATAGCTTGGAAGCTTTACTGTTTATTCACTCACGCTTAATCTATTTACATGTTCTTAAGCCAAGGTTTATAAAAATGCGATGACTCTTCTATGTAAACACTGTTGGAGGTTGTGGCAGTTACAGAAGTTGCCTTGACTCTGAATGAGTAACATCTGACTCATTATATATATACATAATATATATGTATATATAAATACATAGATGTAAATATATATATATATATATATATATATATATATATATATAAACACACTAAGACTTCTATGTTGTCTAGATTGGGCACAGCTTCTCTTTATTTTATACCCACTGGATCCAGCATGGGGCAGTTAGAATTTACCAGGAGACTGCCAACCTGGCTATGTTGAGACTATTGTTTGAGATTATTGGAAGGATCATGCTAGTTTGCCCTCAAGCAGGTGAGAATGACCCTTTCAGTATATGGAAAACAAGATACTCAGAATTACTCTGGTGCAGATATTAAAAAAAGAAGGACCTTATGGGTTCCATATAGATTACATGAAGTCCATGAAATTAAGATTCATTACTTTATAACAGCTCCCTGTCTCTGTCCTGTGTTTTACATAAGAGATAATCTCAGCTTTGAATATGCCTTTAGTTACAAAGTGGAGAGTTTTTCTTATTTATTTTCTTATTTTCCTCAATGTACTTCATGGATTCAGGTCTAATATTGAGGTCTTTAACCGACTTTTGATCTCATTTTTGTGCATGGTGTTAAACAGAAGTACAAATTCATATTTTTACATATTGCTGCCCAGTTTTCCCAGCACCACTGTTGAAGAGGATTTCCTTGCTCCATTTTTGACTCATTGCACATTTAGCAAAGATTAAATGATCCTGTGTTTGAGGATGGGTGTCAAGATACTCAATTCTATTCCATAGGTTCACATGTCTGTTTGTATTCCAAT
>JAJIBD010013456.1:0-50595 GCA_021461705.1 Cryptotis parvus | reverse complement strand
TTGCACATAGACAACACTTATTCTATCCAGAGAACCCCAGACGGTCCCCTGGAATGATCCCTGCTCTCAGAGTTACCCTAAGCATTATCAGACATTACTCCCCCACACACACACGCCCACCCCCAAAAAAAGGGTACTCTTTTATAAACCACAATGAAAATAGTTACAGATTTATACATGGTTGAAATATTTCTTAGCTCCTCAGTGTCAGGGTAGGGAAAAAGGAGGAACTTTTCCTTTCTGCACAAATAGAGTTAAGAATGTGGTTGATCCTATTTTAACGTTGGGGTTTTTTTTTTTCTACTTTTTGGGTCACACCCGGCAATGCTCAGGGGTTACTCCTGGCTCTGCACTCAGGAATTACTCCTGGCAGTGCTCGGGGACCATATGGGATGCCGGGATGGAACCCAGGCTGGCATGGGCCGGCCACGGTGCAAGGCAATCGCCCTACCCGCTAGACTATAGCTCCAGCCCCCTGTGATTCCTATTCCTATTTTTGAAGGAAGCACTGAGTAACTCAGCTGAGCAAACCTGAGTAACAGAATAACCTGCCCCAGATTTGCTTTCCTGTCTGTCCATCTCTAAGGTATATTCTTGTAACCTTGTAACTACCACCAATGACTTGTGTTCTGAACACTCTTGAGAATTGCCACAATGCACAGTACATCTTGTTTGGGTTCAACATAGCCTTCTCAGAAAGTTCTGTTCCCATATGGTACTCCAGGGGTTGCAGCAAATAGCAAATGCAATGCATTTAAAATCTTCAAATAACAACCCATGTGCATTATAAATTATATTCTATGAGGGCAAAGTGAATCATTTTATTTTTGTTTGTTTAATTTTTTCCTTTTTATTGAAACACCGTGATTTACAAAGTAAAAAGGTTTTCATAATAATGTAGATAAAAAGATTCGTGCTTCAACACCACTCGCACCACCAGTGTGTTCCTACCACCAAAGACCCTAATTTCCCCCCCACCCCAATCCCCATGCCTACTCCCCTCAGCTGGCACTAATTACATTGACCATTAAATCACATACATGGAAATGTTATTGATGAATCCATTTTCTTCCCTATTGTTGGCTATGGGAGAATCTGGCCAAATTCTGTTCTTGAATTTATTTTCTGAGTTTCTAGAATGTTGTCGGTCTCCACTAGTTTGAAGTACCATGTGACCACAAGCTGAGCTAGGGGAGAGCTGGATGGCAACCTCTCCCCCATGTGTCTGAGTCTCTGTATCATGGCCCACAGCCTGGAGGCAGTTCATGAGTGGGTCCACCAGGCCACCCGACAGCACAGAGGCGGGAAGGTGAATCATTTTTAGATGATGTTTATTCCCTTGTAGTGTATTCAGCAAAACTATGTTCATGAAAAATGAACTAGTTCCAGAGGCCCCATTCACTCTCAATGTAACAAACATCTCTGAATGCAGCAAGTTATGTGTACCTAGGTTGAGAAGTCAACACGATGAACGACCTAAAACCTGAGCTGCGCAGGAGGAAGAGAGCGGCATTGAATGCCTTCAAAGGCATCGAAGAAATAGCTAAAAAGACAAAGAACCTCTGGCTCCAGGCACATCTCTTCAACTCCACCATTCTCCCTGCATTAACATACTCCCTCAGAGACCTGGGCCCTACGAAAAGCAGGATAAGAATGCTATTCGGGTCTCCCAAAGAGGAATCGAAAGAGCTATGCTTGGAATATCACGCTTCACTCAAGTGAAAGAAGGAATCTGAGCTCCAACCTCCGTCACTGTTCCAGAGTCAGGGACGCTGTCTCTGCCTACCAAGGCATCGAAAATCAGATGGGCTGGACATGTAATACAATTTGGAGACAACCGCTCGACTCAGAGCCATTACCAACTGGATCCCACGGGATGTCAAAAGATCACGTGGCCACCCACCTACAAGATGGTCAGACTTCTTCGGCCCAAACCCTGACCGAATGGTTTGAAGCTTTTCATATTCCTGAAGCAACCAGATGCCATTGGTCTACACTGGCATGTGATAGGGTCAAATGGAAATATTACTGGCCTCCGCTTGAGCAAATTGATGAATAATGGGATTCAAGTGATCAAGTGTATTCAACCAAAAGGTTGTTCCTTGAAGCACAAAGAAAGGCACCAAGAGATCTCACCTCCATCTCTTATAATAATGTGCTTTCTTGTGGTATCAAAATAGTTTTGGTCTCTCTACCAATACCATTCCATTTTAATTATGACTGCTTTGTAGTAGAGTTTGAAGTTGGGGAAATCTTCTTCCCCAATCTTCTTCTTTTTTTTTTTTTTTTTGCTTTTTGGGTCACAAAAAGCAATCTCCAATCTTCTTCTTCTTCTTCTTTTTTTTTTTTTTTTTTTGCTTTTTGGGTCACACCCGCAATGCTCAGGGGTTACTCCTGGCTCTGCACTCAGGAATTACTCCTGGCGGTGCTCAGGGGACCATATGGGATGCCGGGATCGAACCCCTGGCCGGCATGGGCCAGCCGCGTGCAAAAGAAAACGCCTCTACCCACTGAGCTATCGCCCCGGCCCTCCAATCTTCTTTTTCCCAAGAATTGCTTTAGTTATTTGTGAGGGTTTATTATTCCATACAAATTTCAGGAGTGTTTGGTCAATTTTTTTGAAGAATGTCATGGGTATCATTAGAGGAACTGCATTGAATCTGTATAAAGCTCTAGGGGATCTAGGGAATATTACCATTTTGGTAATGCTAATTCTCCCAATACATGACCAGGGAATGTGTCTCCATTTCCTCATGACCTCTTTTATTTCTTTTTTTTTCTTTTGGGTCATGCCCGCAATGCTCAGGGGTTTCTCCTGGCTCTGCTCTCAGGAATCACCCTGGCGGGTGCTCAGGGAACCACATGGGATGCCGGGATTGAACCCGGCCGGCACAGGCTGGCCGCGTGCAAGGCAAACGCCTACCTGCTGGGCTATCGCCTCCGGGCCCCCTCTTTTATTTCTTGAAGCAAGGTTTTATAGTTTTCTTCAGACAGATCCTTTACATTCTTAGTCAAACTGATTCCTAGGTATTTGATTTTCTGTGATGCAATTGTGAATGGGATGGTTTCTTTAATATCCCTTTCTTCTCTTTCATTATTGCATATAGGAAAGCCACTGACTTTTGGGTATTGATTTTGTACCCTGTCAGTCTACTATAGTAATCTATTGCTTCTAGGAGCTTTTTGGTAGAGATTTTAGGGTTTTCTATATATAATATCATATCATCTGCAAATAGTGACAGCTTAACTTCTTCCTTTCCTATCTGGATGCCTAAGTCTGTTTCTTGGGAGAATTTAGTAGATAAGCAGCCTATCCTCTAAATGGCTGATTGACCTCTGAAATGGCATGAGGTAACAGACCACGCCCATGTTACTACTATCATACCTCTATGATCCATCACACCCTTCCTCCTATACAAGAATCTAGAAACAACCTGAGTGTCCAGGATCAGATACCTGAAAAGAAATTGTGGCACATCTACATAATGGGATACTGTATAGCCACTAGGAAAAATGAGTCATGAAAGTTACTTGTACATAATGGATATGGACCGTTTCTTGCTAAATGAAATGAGTCAGACAGAGAACAAACAGAACGATTGCACTCATCCACCAATTTGCAGGACACAAAAAACATAATACCCAAAGAAGGGTGAAATGAGGACTGGTCATATTTGGAAGCTTAGCACAAGTAGGGGATGGATGCAGTTAGGACAGAGAACAGATGACTATAACAATAATAGTTGGAAAAGATTACTCAAGACAAGAACTGAGGACTAATAGGTAATACTTTCAGTACCAATATGCAAACCACAAGGCCTAGAGAGGGAGGGAGAGAGTCAAAGAGAGATAGAGAGAGGCAGAGAGAGAGAGAGAGAGAGAAGAAAAGTGTCCGAGATAGGCGGCAGGCAGGTGGGTGGTAGGGAAACTGGAGACACTGATGGTGGGATTGTACACTGGTGAAGGGACATTGGTGGTGGGAATGTACACTGGTGAAGGGACATTGGTGGTGGGAATGTACACTGGTGAAGGGACATGTTGGAACATTGTATGACTGAAACACAATCTTGAACAACTTTATAACTGTGTGTCTCACAGTGATACAATAAAAAGGCAGGAGGGGTGAGAGGAAGAAAATGTGTTTGCTTTAACTTTGAATGACTCCTTTGGGCCCTTCTCTCCAAATAGCACCAATGAGATTATTAGAAGTGTTTAAGTCTTTACAATCAATCTAAGTGAAAGATCTTCCTTTCATACTGGGGTTTAGGATTTTCTCCCTCTTGGTTTGCTATTGAATTTAGATAAATAATTTGTATTCAAGTTATGCTCCTGCCTAAGACATATAACTTCAGAAGCAATTATAAGACACTAAAAATAATATTTGTATGTTTGTTTACACCCTAGAAAAAAATTTTATGCAATTCAAAACCAAGAAAATCCTGATTTCTTTTTAGATGGAGATTTATCATTATTTGTGAGATATGTCCAGCATGGTTTCACTTTAAAACCACAAATAAAGTTTTAACAAGGTGTATTTTTTAAGAGGCCTGTGGTCAGTTGCTACATCTCTCTGAACCTGATTAGGACCTGAGGTTTGTAAATTCAATATTCGGCAAGTAGAGAGTAGGGAGCACTTGTTTGGCCATAAGAAATAATTAAGAACTTGGGAGATAATGCCACTCTCCAGAGTCCACTGGGCTGATCTGAGGGCATGATGAACGGACGCTGGGCTGATCACAGGGCATGATGAACGGACATGCCTTTGCTGGCATCCTGCCTCGGAGATAGAAGATGGAGACAGAGTAAATTACATGCAATTAATTTTTGGAGAATCTAGGTGACATTCATTGCTTTGGTTTTTACTCAGCAAGTCTTACAATTGCTAATTGTTAACTGGGTATTTCATGTTATTAAATACCTTATTTCTTTCTAACTCTCTACTATCCTGAACCCAGAAAAACAGACACAGTCATTCTGTGAAGACAAAAGAACATTGAACAGTTTATTAAATAGTCAGAAATGATTGTATTCTGCCCCCCCTTTTTGGGGGTAACACCCAGTAATGCTCCGCAGTTATTCCTGGTTCTGCACTAAGGAATTACTCCTGGCCGTGCTTGGGGAACCATATGGGATGCCGAAGATCGAACCCATGTAGGCCATGTTCTCAGCCTCCAGAACTATTGTTTTTATTCTGTGAATTCATTCTTTCAAGGGCTGACTGAAAGGTTAATTAGCATAATTAGTTCAGAAATAGAAATGGTGGGCTGGTGCCATAGTACAGCCGGGAAAGGCCTTGTACGTGGCCCAACTGGGTTCGATCCCCGCATATCATGTGGTTCCCTGAGCAATGCCAGGAGTAATTCCTGAGTCCGGCCAGGAGTAACCCCTGAGCATCGCTGGATGTGACCCAAAAAGAAAGAAAAGAAATAGAAATGGTATTGTTTTATAAGTTGCAGTTTTTATAGTGACCACCTTGATTCATGGAAGATCTTACTCAAAAGAACACAGAGCTCTAAATAATGGGATGTTCCATAAATATCCAAAGGGTTAGACACCTCCACCCACCAGATGTGTTTGATAAGTGAAACCCACTTCTCCAGTATAAGCAAAGTATCTTGCCATATCAGGAACTCCAATTAGTTTCTTCAACCTAGACTCTCTTTCTTCCCATGATAGGCCTAAAATGAAAAACGCAAAAGCCACTGATGTGTTCCTGCCGCATTTTCATTGCTCCAAGGGACCTCCAGAGGTCACCTACTTTCGTCCCAATTCCCAGTCAGGACTTTCCTAATACTGAATATAGCTGTATAGCAAACTGCATTAGGAAAGCTTTTAAAGATCCCTTAGGGTTGGTCAAAAAAATAGCCAATATTGGCTCGATTCATACATCATTATACATATGTCAAAATAGCCACCTTCATCAGGAAAGACACTCATGGAAGACTGTTAAATGCTAATAGTAACTTCAAAAGAAAAAGCTCTATTTTTCGGAATGGGGGAGGGAAGGGCAGCAGACTGAGGAAATGGCCAAGCTTGCTGATAATTTTATTGTTGCTTAGGTGTACATTTTAATGCTTATCAAAAAAGAAACTTATCAAAGACCACTGCAGGGGAAACCTGTGGGTGGCTGAAAGCTAGCATACCACAGGCCCTTTAACAAGTTCTCTCAATAGCTACAGAGTTCAGAGGGAGCTGTTGTTTCAAATAAGATCTGATTAGCATCAAGTTAGTGACAGACAGATGATGAAAAAAGAATAAAATTGACAGACCTGCTTTTTTTTAACCTGCTTTTTAAGCCTGTCTTCCTCACACCAACCAGCTGAGTTTGGTAGACCTGGTCCTTTTTTTTTTTAAACTCCTTTCAATAGTGGCCATAAGGAAGAGGTATTTAGTTGTAGTTTCAATAGTTTAGAATAATTAACTGCATTCTTTTTTTATAGGATAACATATTCATCGTTGTTAGATATCTAAAAATTCTGATGTAAAGCACTACTCGGGAATTTAGCTAAAAAGAAAGCGAAGTTCTTTTCTGGATTATTTTTACTTTTATGTCTTCCTATTAAATTATAGAATATTTAAAGGTGTAACTAGAGAAGAAAATAACTTGCCCTAACAACTATCCCATATACTTTGTGTATTAACATTGCATTTTTTTCTAGTAGTATTCCTGTGAGGTAATATACAAGCTTGGTCAACTATGGGTGTTGGGTGCTGGGAACTGGGTAGAAATAAGGTTGTGTGTGTTATCATATACCCTTTAACCAACTTTAAAATTGTGTGTTTGTACTTCTCACAGAGAACTCACTTAGAATTTTTTCATTTTAAAACAGAAAGGCTCCTCTGTGCTATCTCTTACAAGGTCTGGTTTACATGAAGTGGAAAGCTCAGGTCTCTCTCAGTCCCTTTGTAATTCTTAACTTTGGAAATGGGAATTCAGCTCCTGGGAACTTTTTGATATGTAACCAACTTCCTTTCTCAGAGAACGGACTTAGTAACAGTCTTCAGATGCCTTTCCTCTTCCTTTTGTGAAAACAGGAGACCAAAAAAGAGTATGAAGAACTCTCTGCAGGGGGACAGTCTCCAATTTATTCAACACCAAGATCCAGCACTTAAGTGAGGGCTTATGTCCTCACTTACCTGGAAATGTGGGCAGAATAGGTTTGTATTCCTCCTTAAATTGTGCACATAATTATTCATAACTGGTGTGTGTACACAACCCATTATTTTTTAAGTTATCAACCTAAACAGATTTCCACAACAGAATCAAGAAATTCCATCAGAAAAAAAACTGTAGAAGAAACTGAATCAGCTGTAAAGAAAGTCAAAATGAAAGGAGGGTAAGGAAGAGTAGAGTGGCCCATTCTGTCTTTTTTTATTACAAAAGGAAAAAAAAGGTTCAAACCCTTTACATGCTATGACATTAAATGCCATACATAAATTCATTGCAAGCAAGCCTTTTAAAAAATATACATACTGTATATATATTTACATTCAAGTTTGAGTAACTGGCATCAATGTGTAGTTCAGGTTTTGATCTTTACTCACCCTGTAGATTTGTACAACTACTAACTAAACAGCGATTGTAGCTTCACTCAGGCACAATGAGAGGTAGAAACTGCTTTTTATAAAGAAACAAAAAAATGGAGTGCAAATATGAAGATCATCATTGAAGCAGCTTAGCTACATCAAGAAGGCCCTAACTAGCTTTGGTCATTTCAAGAAGCTGAATACATGGGACCTTGTCTTTTGAACTAAAACCAGAACAACTTTGGGTAGAGGCTCCTCCTGAGTGATCAGGAGTTGGCAGAGTGCAGTAACTAATCCTCTGCCACTTGACACTCAAGAACTGTATATGACTAAGTTAGGCAACAGAGCAGCAGGGCTGGGCTGGCAGCTGGGATATTTCCCTGATCAGACACAAACAATACACAAACGAGTGGCTTAGGAGATCACAAATTAATATCTGTCCACCCACAGCCTGGCTCTCAGAAGCGGAGTAAGATACTTCCTTCGCCAACTGAAAGCTCTAATGCGTCTGGCCATGCCCACCTCTACCCCAAAATGAGCTAGCAAGTCTGGACAGAGATGGGGTGGCCTAGGGCTCCGGCAAGCCAAGGTTCCTCGGCCAGCCACAAGACTAAACCTCATGAAGGTTCTGGAGCCTGCGAAGGGCTCCCCGGGTTTTTGCCAGACTTGGCGGGGCTCGTTCCTGAGAGGGGGCGTGGGAAGGAAGCAGGAGGGTGTGCGCGGGCAGAAGCCCTTCGCGTTCCCTTTCTTCTGTTTCATCCTACGGTTCTGGAACCAGATTTTGACTTGGGTGTCATTCAGCTGCAAGGAGTTGGCTATCTCGATGCGGCGGGCCCGAGTTAAGTACTTGTTGAAATGAAACTCCTTCTCCAGCTCGGTCAGCTGCTTGGTGCTGAAATTCGTGCGGATGGCGCTGGCGGGCTAGCGGCTCCATACTCGGTGAGTTTGCCTGAAACGGAAAATCGGGGCGTCAGCGAGGCCAGAAGACTTGGACACACGTCGCGGGCATAGCATGGCGGGGACTGAGGATGAGGACCAACGCCAGGGCACAGCCCTGTCGGACCTCTGGCCACGCCAAGAGGAAAGCTGTTCGGTCACCTCCTGCGCTTTCCTCAGGGCCAGCTGGCATTTTCCGAACTCGGGACGAGTTTGCACCCTGACACCATAGTCGCGACATGCGCCCTCGGCATGACTGGGCGGAAGAGATCTGGTCACCTCCACCCGCACCCCCTCACCCTCTCGGGGCCCAAGTCCATGCAGGGGTCAAGTACTTACTTTTCTTCGGCGCGTTCCTCTTCACTTTCATCCACTCGAAAGTGCTGAAGGCGGCCGAGAGGCCCGAGGCTGGGGAGGCGGACTTGGGGTAGGCGCCGGGGGCCGGGGACGCGGTCTGGAAGGCCCCGGCGTGGCCGTCGGAGGGTCCCTTGAGGCCCGCGGGGAAGGGACCCGGCTCGCCGAAGGCCGCGTAGTCCACCTGGCCGCTCAGCAGGAGGGAGCCGCCGCCCGAGAAGACGGCCGAGGTGGCGTAGTGGACGTGCGGCCCCCGTCGTCGGCCGGCCGCCCGAGCGCGCAGGGGAAGTCGAAGGCGGGCCCGGGCCCCAAGAAGCCGTAGTCGGTGCCCCCCGCCGCAGCAGGTGCGGCGCCCGGCCTGTAGGCCGCCTCCAAGCTGCAGGGCGCGAACGGGGGCGCGCTCGGGGGCTGCACCGGGGGCTGCGCAGAGGCGGCCGGCGGCGACGGCGCGGGCCGGGCGGCGGTCAGGGGCAGGCAGCTGACGAAGGCGCCGTCGCCGCTGCCCAGGGGGAAAGCGGGCTGCAGAGCCACCGGGCGGGCGTCGGCGCGGCAGAACTTGGGCGCAAAACTCAGCACGTCGCCGCCGCCGCCGCCACACGACACGTACTCCAGGTAGGAGCTCATGCCGCCGGAGCACCCCGCCCAGGGCGCCGGGCCGCGCTGCGATGCGGGGCCGGCCGGGACCTCTGCGGGCTGCGCCGCGCCGCCTACCCGCTCCACCCGAGCTGCCCTCGCCGAGCCATGGCGAGCGCGCTAGAAGAAAAATAGTGGCCTAATATAGCAGCGGGGGGCGGTCACGTGGCTCCCGCCGGCCAATGGGCGCCTTCTCCGCACGGCCCGGGGCCGGACGGCCGAGCGCCTCAGCCGCCTGCCCCGCAGCGAACTTTGCCAAAGCTGCGAGAGGCCGCCGCCCCGCGTGCCCCAGCCCCGCCGAGAGGCCACAGAGCCGGGCGGGGCGTGGTGCCTGACGCCGCTCCGCGGTCAGGTATCGGGCAAGGTGGTGGGCGCGGGGCGGGGAGGCGCACGGGCCACTGGGGTGAGAGGATGGAGATGTCAGGAGCTGCTGCCCGGCGGCGGGGGCCTGCCCCTGGATGCGCAGTGTGGGTGCCGCGGAGCGAAGGGGTGCGAAGGGAGCGTGAAACCCGGCCGACGGGGAACGCTACGGTTCTGTGAGCTGTGGCGTTTCTCGGCAATCCTGTTACCCTCTCCTGAACCTGGAAGTAATGTTGACTCTCCACCCTCACTCCTCCCTCCGACTCCCGGGTGTCGGTTCAGTGCAGGAGGTGGGGTGTACCTAAGATGACCCAAGTCTTCACTTTCGGACCAGATTTCCACCTTCTTCCCAGGCTTCCCCTCCTCCGCTGCGTCCCCCTCTTTCCCTAAGGAGGCAGGCTTAGGGGTGCCTTTGGGGGGGTGTCAGGATTGAATTTAGACCCAAGAACGTCCTCTGGCTGGGGGAGGTTAGCAAATTTCTGCCCTTGGCTGGAGTGTCGAAATAAGACTCGAGGTGCGCTCCTGACTCGGAGGCTGGGCCGGTTCCCAGGCGGCACTCACTTGCTCCCGGGATCTGGGCTCCAGAGCGCACAGACTTCCCAGGCACCTGGCACTTTTCAGAGGTTTGGACAAGCTTGTACCTCGGAGCAATTAAGGCTTCTGTTCCATCAGATAAGTGCTGCGTCGTCTCTTGCGAGTGAAATCTGAGGGCTCAGAATGTTAATGGGCTCACTTCTTTCCCTTGATAATATGGTTTGTTTACTTAGTGTAGAGAGACGGGAAATAAAAGTGCAATTGGCACAGGAAATGAAGAGTGGAAGGGTTACAGAGACGGCCTTTCCATCGACAAACTTTCCCTCCCCACCCCCAGCCAGGCATCTCTCTTAATGTTTCCCTCTCTGAATCTCTAGGAAAATAACAAATTAAATAAATAAAGATTATTTACACACAGCAGTAATGAAAGACGATGGATTCCTGAAAGGGTGTGAATCAGAAGTCTACTCTTGGCTTATTCAAGTACCCTTGAGAACTTGATCTATTACAGTGTCTGAGTTATGGTGAACAAGACTTTATTATTGTTTTACTGATCCTCTTGTCAGGAAAGAGCGATTGAGCCCTGGCCCAAAACTCCACTCTGAGGAAGTCTGGAAAATAGGAGCCATCACGGTCCAGGGGATCGTTCCTTACAGGGGAGTGAACTTGTGGACAAACAAAGCCCCACCTAAAGTGCAGAGGCTGTAGAGGCTGAGGTTGAGTCATGGGAAGGGGGGAGGAGAACCGCTGAGCACAAAATTATTTGTGGTCATGGGGGTCCTGCCTCACTGGAGTTCTAGGAGTTGAACAAGAAATAGAATCCTGTGCTGAAAATAGACCTCCGGATTCAATGTTGCTGCTTCAGTTTTGTCCTGCAGCCAATCATCTGCCCCGGTCCGAAATAGTTTTTGAAAGTAGGAAAGTGAAGGCTAGCTTTCCCCTGTAGACTGAGCTCTCAGGGGGCTTCCTTCGGTGCTGTTCAGGCCAGGTGTCAGAGGGCCTGATGCAGCTAGCTCTTTCCTCTTTTCCCATCCCAGGTGGTCCCAGCTCTCACAGTCCTATCTCAAAATTTGAGACCCTTTCTCCAAGGGTGCTCATCTAATGACATTTGTCCAGAGGCTTCATGGGATTAAAACAGAAGTGTGACCTAGTACGTCTGGTACAGCCCAGAATGAAGAAGAGAAAACACTCAGAATGTTTGATGTGTCCACCCTGAGTGTGACCCAAACTGGTCAAATTAAGAGCCTTTTCTCTAAGGTTCTGGAAAATAAAACAGGCAGCCTGGTGACCTGGCTACTTTTGGTCAGCAAGGACCAGAATTTTGCTGTTTTTTAGACACCAGGCTACTTCCTATCACCAGAAGCCCAGTACTGCCTTTGTCATACCCATGACCTGTCCACAGTGTATCAGGTTTTATATATATAATATATAGAAGATAATATATATAAAAGAATACATATTATCTTTTTGAAGTCACACTTGGTGGTGCTCAGGGGTTACTCCTGGCTCTGCACTCAGGAATTCTTCCTGGTGGTGCTCAGGATGGAACCCTGGTTGGCCACATGCAAGGCAAAATCCTACCCTTTATCCTATTGCTCCAGCCCAAAAAACACTTATATTTTAATTTTGCTTTTGTTTTGCGCCCACACCTGACAATGCTTAGGGCTTACTCCTGACTTTGCTCGGGATCACTCCTGATGCTCATGGGAACATATGCAGTGCTGGGAATCAAACCAGCATCAGCAGCATAAGAGACAAGTGCCTTACCCCTGCACTATCCCTCTAGCATGGATAAGGAAGGTTTTTATTTGGGTGTTGCTGTTGTTATATTCTTTAGGTTTCAGAACTGTGGATGAGTGTAAGCAGCTGAGGTACAAAAATATTTTTCCAGGGCCAATAGCAATTTGTTGGTGGTTGCATAGAGAGCTACGTTCTCTTCCTCAGTCTACTGTTACCTTTAATCTCCTAATCTCTGACATAGCCTCTATCTTGAGACCACAAACTTGCTTTTTCTCCTCTGGTGCTGGTTCTCAGCTTGCTCGGATTCCAAGTCAGAATTCTGGTCATCTCAGACTCATATTCAACCAATATTTTCCAAGGACCTTATAGTGAGGAGAGGAGGAAGGCTAGACTGAAACAGAAACCAGTATTCTCAAACAAAGGAATAGGGATTCATTGCTGTGCCATGAATCTAGTCCAGGACAATCTGGAGTCATAATTTTCTGAGGAAAGATTGAAAAATGTTATTAGGGGATGTATGTGGAGACTTAGATAGATATGAGACTGTTTTTCATAGAATTTTTTTTCTGAGGGCCAGAGAGATGCCTCAATGAACTGAAGTGCAGGTTTTGCATGCAGGAGGCCCAGGTTTGAACCCTGGTACTACATGGACCCTCCCTAGCACCTCCACAGGTGACCCATCACACATACCCAAGCACTAAGACTGATATGACCCAAATACACACACGCACACACACAATTAAATGAATAGTTTGTGCCTGGATGCTCACAGAGTGAGTGAAAAAATGTCTCACTAATTTTATTGCTTGTTCAAGCCATGAATTCCTAAGTGTCACTTGCCCTGCTGGGTCCTGATGCTGAGTTCTCAGCAGGAGGTGACCACAGAGAGGCCTGCTTGCCAGGTTGTGTTTGATGTAGGAATGCTTTGAAATCTCTTCCATCCTGCTCACCATAGTAGTCACACACTCTCTGTCCCCTCACCCTACCCTGTGCCTATCTTCCACTCCCATTGAGAGCAGCGTCTTCACTGCAGCCAAAAGGAATGAGGCAGCAGTCTTTTGTACAAATGTACAATTATAATTGTACATTTACAATTATTTATTAGAAACTTCTAGTTATCTTTCTTTACAATCCTCACTGTCTTACCCCTTGAAGATGCTAGAGAACTAGCAGACTCTGTGTGTATGTGTATTGTTTATATATAAGTATATATTATTTTTATCAAGATAATTTTATTTTGCAAGAGTTTGCAAGAGGTCGGAGCAATAGCCCAGCGGGTAGGGCGTTTGCCTTGCACGCGATTGGCCCATGTCGGCCCTGGTTCGATCCCCGGCATCCCATATGGTCCCCTGAGCACTGCCAGGAGTAATTCCTGAGTGCAGAGCCAGGAGAAACCCCTGGAGCATTGCCGGTGTGACCCAAAAAAAAAAAAAAAAAAGAGTTTGCAAGAGCCTAATTGTTTGTGTTTTAGTGGTACATGTTAATACAGCAAGCCCATCTCCATAGTACCAATATCCCACAGGCCACAGGACCATAGAACCTTTTCCATTTTTCCCCCCCAAACCTCATTTCTCTTATCCGAATCTTTGGGTGAGGGAAATTCCCAAGAGGGTTCTGGGTTTACTCCTGGCTATGTACTCAGGGATCACCCTGGCAAATCTCGGTGGACTATGCATGATGCCAGAGATTAAGCCTGGGTCAGCTGAGAACAAGGTAAGGCGCTTTACCTGCTTTAGTATCTCCAGACCCATCTGTCATCAGAATGGAAGGGTTTTTTTCCCCATTGGAAATTATCTATTCCCTTACTTTATTTCTTTGTGTACTGTGTATGAGTGAGATTATCAGTTGTTTGCTTTTCTCCTGACCTCATTCATAAAGCATAAAACAGCTTTGGCTTATTAGAATTAGCTTTGTTGAGGGAAAGGAGGAGGGTATCTTTCAAGCAAGATTTGTAGATCTCTGTATCACCCATCCTTCAGTCTCTCTAGGATGGAGATAAAGATGAAAGGGGCCCTAAGAAAAGGAATTCCGTACTATGCAGCTGTCAGAAAAAATGAAGTTATGAAATTTGCCTATAAATGGATGGACATGGAAAGGATCATGTTGAGTGAAATTAGTCAGAAGGAAAGAGAGAGACATAGAATGACTGCATTTATTTGCATGACATAAATATACCAGGTGATCTTACCAAAAGTGGAAATTACCACAAGCGCGTGGGAGTCAGAGGTTTGGTTAGATAGAGAAGGGAACATGTGTGAATAAATGTCTAAAGGTCTGATACCAACATAGGACTGAGCATTAAATACAGACAAAAAAATGCAAATGATGGCTTCTAAGTGTGCGTGAGTGCAACCCACAATGTGTGGGAGAAGGAGGAGAGAGAGAGAGGGAGAGAGAGAGGAGATAAAGAACCTGCCATTTAGGCAGGATGTGGGAGGGGGAGGGAATTGGGGACATGGGTGGTGGTTGAGGGGCACTGGTGGAGGGCGGGTGCTGGAACACTGTGTGACCGAAACTCCCCAAGCGTGAACAATGTTGTAATTGTATATCTCACGGTGGTATAATAAAATGTTAAAAAAAAAGAAATAAAAAAATCACTATTAAAAAAAAAGAAAAAGGAATTCGAATCTTTCAGAGGTATAACACAACCCTCCTTTAGGACTGGAGCTGTGTCTTTCCATGCGTCTATTGTGAATGGAAGGCTCATGGATCATGCCAAACCTGACACACAGTAAGCATTCAACTGTTTGTTGGACAGAAATAGAGTAGACAAAACCCTGTATTGTCCCCTGAACCCTGCAGGAGTAATTCCCTGAGCACAAAGTCAGGAGCAATTCCTGAGCACCTCCAGGTACAGTCAGAAAAACTTGATCACTTGATCACTTGAATCCTGTTATTCATCGATTTGCTCGAGCGGGCGCCAGTAACATTTCCATTGGACCCTATCACGTGCCAATGTTTGTTTTGGCAGCCTAGGATGGCCATGAAATTTTATCAGGCACTGCTTGTTTGCCTTTCTTACTGCTGCCGTATTAGGACTCTTTCGGGGTCAGGAAAATAAACATTTCTGTTACTGGATTTGGCATATCGAACACACATCGGACAGCTTGCCAGGCTCTGCCATGTGGGTGCTATGTTCTCATTACTTTGTGGGGCTCTCTCAGAGGGGTGGATAGAATATTTATGGTCATTTGTAGGTAAATCGCGGCTGCACAGTGGCCGCGCACAGGGAAAGCTGGTTTCTGCTCTCAGTGAATTTGTTTTCTCAGAAAAAACAAAATAACAAAACTAATTTTGATTTAAAGAGGGACTGGAGCAATAGCCCAGCAGGTAGGGTGTTTGCCTTGCATGCAGCCAACCCAGGTTCGATCCCTGGCATCCCATATGGTCCTCCAAGCACTACCAGGAGTAATTTCTGAGCACAGAGCCAGGAGTAACCCCTGAGCATTGCTGGGTATGGGTATGACCCAAAAAGATAAATAAATAAATAAATAAATAAATAAATAAATTTGATTTGAAGATGCATACATAAAATAGGGACTGTACTGATAGTACAGCAGGGAGGGTGGTTGCCTTGCACTTGGCCAACCTGGGTTGGGTCCCCGGCATCCCATATGGTCCCCCAAGCACTGCCAGGAGAAATTCCTGACAGTGAATTACTGTGAAGAGCCAGGAGAAACCCCTGAGCATCGCCAGGTGAGACCCAAAAAAGCTAAATAAATAAATAAACATAAAATAAAGCACAGAGTTTCTTAGGCTACCCTTTGATTTTAATCCAATGGGTCTGACTTGGAGTCTCCATCTGTATCTGAATCCTTGAGTGATTCTACAGCAGGTTCTTCAGAGCCTCACTCTGAGTTTCTGTGCTTTAGAAGCTAAAGGAGAAGTATAGGAGGAAATTCAGTGACAGGGTCCTGGAACCAATTTCTTTTTTTTTTTGGGGGGGGTCACACATGCTCAGGTGTTGCTCCTGGCTCTACACTCAGGAATTACTCCTGGTGGTGCTCAGGGGACCATATGGGATTCCGGGATGTAACCTAGGTTGACTGCAAACAAGGCAAATGACCTACCTGCTGAAATACCCACTCCAACCCAGGTCAGCTGCATGCAAGGCAAACACTCTACCCACTGTGCTATCGCTCCGGCCCCAAAGGGAAAAGATTTGATTCAGTCTCCAAGATAAAATGCCGGGCCGGAGTGATAGCCCAGCAGGTAGGGCATTTGCCTTGCACGCGCCGGCCCATGCCGGCCTGGGTTCGATCCCCGGCATCCCATATGGTCCCCGAGCACCGCCAGGAGTCATTCCTGAGTGCAGAGCCAGGAGAAACCCCTGAGCATCGCCGGGTGTGACCTAAAACCAAAAAAAATGCCTATAAATGGATTTTATAGGCATTGCAATGATTTAGAGACAGTGGGAAAAGGGAAGGAGTAGGAATGGGTGATCCAAGAGGGAGAAACCAATGTCCTCCCTACCTCTCTCTTTTCTTTCTCTTTTCTCTTTCTCTTTTCCTATTTTTCATTTGTGGGAAAGAGTGTGGGCTCAGGAAAAAAAATAAGTTTATACAGGGCAGTGGCTTAACCACTCTACTCTCTCTCCAGCCCAGCTCTCGTTTCTCATTTCTTTAACCTTCCCAAATTGTTTGAGCTTTTGTATGGCAGGCATACAGAGGGAGTGAAATGCATTTTGGCATACACTGTAAGTTTTCCTCTGCTTAAAAGGTGACCTTTCAAAACCAATACAGTAGTACAGCAGGCATTCCAAATAGTCCCACAAGCCCTGCCCAGAGTGATTTCTTGAGCACAGAGCCAAGGGTTATCCCTGAGCACTGCCAGATGTGGCCCAAAAATCAAACAAACAAAAAAAAAACGACTTTGTTGCATAAGATGACAATGCTAGAACCCATTGAGATCAATGACAGAAGACCTAGTATTTTAGACAGAATCAACTTTACTCCATGATTGAAGGCAGGGGCTAGAGTGCATGCTTTGCGTACAGGACCCGATTAAATCCCCAGCTTTCCATGATTCTCTGAAGACTGCTGCGAGTGGCCCTGAGCAACACCAGGTGTGGCTCCAAAACCTATTCACCCCTGCCCCCCAAAAGGGAAAAATCATCCTGGGAAGTATGGAACAATCAACCTGACTCTTCAAGTCAGCTGCCTTTCCGTCTGCGGATGAATAAGGCTATCCTTCATGTACTTTGTCAAGCAGTTAAAGCAATGTGCAAGGAGATGCCCTCTTACTGGGTTATCGTAAACCCAACAGGGCTTGCTGGGAGGCATCCTGTCTTCTTTTTTGAATTTGTTACACTTGTGCCCCAGGAGCTAAAGAGATTGTACAGAAGATAAGGTGCCTGCCTTGCATGTGGCAGACCCAGGTTCAACTTCTGGCACCACATATGGTCCCCTGATCCCTGTGCACATAACCAGGAGTATGCCTTGAGCACTGCCATATGTGGCCCAAGACCAAAAGTAAAATAAACTTGCGATAGCATAGGAGGTAGGGCATTTGCCTTGTGCGTGGACAACCTGAATTCAATCCCCAGCATCCCATATGGTCCCCAAGCACCACCAGGAGTAATTCCTGAGTGCAGAGCCAGGGTATGTTCCTGGAGCAAACAGGTGCCCTTGGGCTCTACTTGCATGAGACAGGACATATGGAGATGTCCTGCTCCATATGGAGGTGCCCGCTCGAGCAAATCAATGATGAACGGAAAGACAGTGATCTCCGGGCATAACCCCAATAAAAGGGGGAAAATGGTCCCCTGAGCAGCACCAAGAGTAATTCCTGAGTGCAGAGCCAGGAGGAACCCGAGCATTGCTGGGTGTGACCCAGGCAATAGACAGACAGACAGACAGACAGACAAATAAACAAACTTGTGTCAGGGGTTGGAGGCCTAGCACAGAGGTTAAGGTGTTGGCCTTGCATGCAGTTGATATCATTTCTATCCCCAGCACCACATAGGGTTCTCCCCAGCCCTGCCAGGAGTGAGGCCTTAGCACAGAGGCAGAAGTAAAACCAGAGCACCAGGGGGTGGGGAAAAAAAAAACAGAGCACCATTGGATATAGCCCAATCTCTCCATCCTCCCCCCGCCCCAAAATATAGTAAAACCCAAACTGTGCCCAGACTTTGGGAGGCCCTACCTTGAACTTCTATGAGAGAAGGCAGAGTTAGATTATCGTAGCTGGATAGTACAAATATAACTGCAAACATATGCAATAATGAGTGTGTTAAAGTATGTCCAGATACTTACACTGGTTATTTGTTATATTGGGTTTGGGGCCACACAGAGCAGTGCTCATGGCTTACTCCTGGTTCCTGTACTCAGGAATCACACTTAGCAGGGCTCAGGACACCATATGAGACAACCAGAGTCCAATGGGATTGACTGCATGCAAGGTAAATTCCTTGCATGCAGTCTGTACTACCTCTGGCACCTGATTATTTTTTGCTCCTTTATTTTTTTCATAGGTTATAAATTTATAAATTCAATATTTAAAGTGTATGAAATAATATGTTTATGCTTGGCTCTATGCTTAGGGATCACTCCATGTAGTTAGTGCTCAGGGGACCATATATGGTGCCCACGATAAAACTAGGATTGACTACATGTAAGGCACAAGCTTTAACCACTGACAGTCAGGCCGGAGCGATAGCCCAGCGAGGTAGGGGCGTTTGCCTTGCACACGGCCGGCCTATGCTGGCCTGGGTTCAATCCCCAGCATCCCATATGGTCCCCCCAAGCACCGCCAGGACTAATTCCTGAGCAAAGAGCCAGGAGTAACCCTTGCGCATAGCTGGGTGTGACCCAAAAAGCAAAAAAATAAATAAATAAATAAATAAATAACCACTGACAGTCTCTCCAGCCCTTACATGACCCTTGCATGCTTTTGAAAATATTTTCACACAGATGCATTTAAAGCTTCCTGGTTTATTATTTTTAAAACTTCATAAGGTTCTGTTTTATATACTTAGCACAATTTATTCAGTCGTTCCCTATAAATGGAGATTTAGGGTTTTTTTTTCTTCTTCCTTTCTTTCCTTTCCTTCATTCCTTTCTTTCTTTCTCTTTTTTTTGGGAGGCCACACCCAGTGGTGTTCAGGGTTATTCCTGCCGCTGCACTCAGGAATCACTCCTAAGGAGACCATATGGGATTCCGGGATCAAACCCAAGTCAGCCGTGTGTAAGACCATGCCCTACCT
Organism: Cryptotis parvus; assembly: GCA_021461705.1. Classification (NCBI taxonomy): domain Eukaryota; kingdom Metazoa; phylum Chordata; class Mammalia; order Eulipotyphla; family Soricidae; genus Cryptotis; species Cryptotis parvus. The sequence goes on along the minus strand of JAJIBD010013456.1, from coordinate 31,307 downwards.
CCTCTGCTATAACCCCAGCAAATATGTTTTTAATATTTTGGTAGTGCAAACCCAAGTTTAAGTCATATATTTAAAAAATTGAATGAGGGGGCCGGAGTGATAGTCCAGCAGATAGGGCGTTTGCCTTGCGTGCAGCCAACCCAGGTTCGATCTTCGGCTTTCCATATGGTCTCCTGAGCACCGCCAGGAGTAATTTCTGAGTGCAGAGCCAGGAGTAACCCCTGAGTATTGCCGGATATGACCCCCTGAACAGCAAAAAAAAAATTAAAATATAAGTTGCTTATTTTATTTTATTTTGCTTTTTAGGGTCATACCCGGCAATGCTCAGGGGTTTCTCCTGGCTCTGCACTCAGAAATTACGCCTGGCAGTGCTTGGGGGACCATATGGGGTGCTGGGGATCAAACCCAGGCTGGCACAGGCTGGCTGCGTGCAAGGCAAATGCCCTACCCACTGGGCTATCACTCCGCCCATGTTGCTTATTTTAAAGTATGTGCACTAGGGGAGGGTGAAGGGAACTGGGGACATTGGTGGTGGGAAATGGGCACTGGTGGAGGGATGGGTGCTGGAACACTGTATGACTGAAAACTAAACCTGAACATCTTTGTAATTGTATTTCTCACAACAGTATAATAAAATATTTTAAATAATTAAAAATTAAGATTTAAAAAAGTATGTGCACTAGGCCAGAGTGACAGACAGTACAGCAGGGAGGTCATTTGCCTTGCATGCGGCCAACCCGGGTTCGATCCCCATCCTCCCATATGGCCCCCAAGCACTACCAGGAATAATTCCTGAGTGCAAAGCCAGGAACCCCTGAGCATATAACCCCTGAGTGTAACCCCCTGAGCATAGCCAGGTGTGTCTCAAAAAGAAAATAAAGTATATGCACTAACAATTTTAATACATATTGCCAGTTTGTCCTCTACTGAAGTGATTGTATACTTACCTTCCCTAGTGGGTGGGATAGTAAATGGGATAATAAGTGCTTCCCCAACTGATAAGCCTTTACTTGCTCTTATAACATCTCCAAATATATCATCCCTTATCCTTATTTGAGCCTTCCATAATTCTAATTTTCAAGTGATGGTACTAACACAGAAAAGATAAACTTCTGTTGTCACACACAATGTAAACGGCCACAGGCATATGTTCAATACTCTTGTCTGTGCTACACTGTACCACAGAGAAGCGGAAGGAGGTTAAGAGCGTGGATGGCTTCAAGCATTCCCTAAAAGATGCATGATATCAAAAAGCACAAACGCTTTCTGACATCTGCTCCATCCCCCGTAATAGTCTCATACCAAGCCCACATTTCTGCATGTCCCCTAGAGAGTACCCTCCAGAAGCTAAGGGGCTCTGATTAGCAATCTGATCTAACCTCGTCCCAAACATTAGCTTGGATTCAGTGTCTGGGAAGCAGTAGTTTGTTGTTTTTAATTCTTACAGACTTCCCATTGGTCAACTAGTATCCAAGTATTGATCAACCTAATGTGGGTCAGAGGATGGTTTCCCAGATTTTAACTCTCTGTAGGACAATCTCTTCAAGCCACTGAAGATAGTCTCTAAGATGTATGTATGTGTGTACACAGGTATCTGCATATACACCTTTTTTATTTGCTTTTTGGGTCACACCAGTGATGCTCAGGGGTTACTCCTGGCTCTTTGCTCAGGAATCACTCCTGGCAGTGCTCGGGAACCATATGGGATGCCGGGATCGAACACCGGCCGCATGCAAGGCAAACACCCTACCCACTGTGCTATCGCTCCAGCCCCCTTATATACCGTTTAGGTCTCTTTATTCACTATCTCACTGGTGAAACAGAAGGCCAGGAATATTCAATTGCTTAGAAGCACTCAGTGGGGGCGGAGCGATAACCCAGCAGGTAGGGCGTTTGCCTTGCACTCGGAGGGTTCGCTCCCCTTGCATCCCATATGGTCCCCCCGAGCACCGCCAGGAGTAATTCCTGAGTGCAGAGCCAGGAGTAACCCCTGAGCATTGCCAGTGTGACCCAAAAAAAAAAGGCAAAAAAAAAAGAAGCACTCAGTGGACCACTAAACAAAGAAAGACAAAACAAAAAACATCATAAACCTAACACTGAACACAGGTTCCCCTGCCACGTTTTCTCTTCCTCCTCCTCCATTTTGGTGTGTCACCTAGCTACTCACTCAGATCCTCGATATGGGAATATGGGGCTTCACATCCATGGTGCCTCCTCAGCTACAGTAATCACTGTGTTCTATAACCTCCACCCCTACAGGTCTCTCCTCATCTGTTTGTTCCCTCTGTTGCAGCTATTATGCAGAACAGAGGTGGGTCCTCTCATCAGCCTTCTGTGATAGGCTCCTCTCTCCCTTCTCCAACCACTCCGTAACCCCAAGTCCCAGCTTACAACACTCGATTGGCCCACCTATGAGATCATTTTCAAGAACCCTAGAAAACCTTTCCAGGGTCCTATTCCAAACTACTTTGTGTTCAGGGCCTGATCTTCCTTCCCTGCTTTTGTGTATGCTGTACCCTCCTCCTGTTGCCTCCTTTCTGGGTACATGTATGTCCTGTACTTCAGAGATTCAAACTACGTCCACCTGAAGCCTTTTTGAAACCAGTACGCTCAGCAATTCCGCCACCTATTCCACAGTGGCCATCTTTCTGCTATGGTGTCTGTCATTCTTGTAGAATTACATTTCTCTCCCACTCAAATCAGGACACAAATTTTTGTATTCCAGAGTCTAGCATAATGTGCACAAAAGCTGTATGGATAGTACTTTTGAAAGGCAGGAGAAGGGACAGACTGAACCAAGGGCAAGAGGAACTGGTGGTTTTTTTTTTTTTGGCTTTTTTTTTCTTTTTTGGGTCACACCCAGCAATGCTCAGGGGTTTCTCCTGGCTTTGCACTCAGGAATTACTCCTGGCGGTGCTCGGGGGACCATATGGGATGCCGGGATCGAACCCAGGCCGGCATGGGCCGGCCACGTGCAAGGCAAACGCCCTACCTGCTGGGCTATCGCTCCGGCCCCCAAGAGGAACTGTTTTAATTGCTTGATTTCAGAGTCCTGCAAGGCATAGTGCTTCCTTTTTATCTATCAGAAGCAACATGGTAGCACATTCTGGAAGCAAATGGATTTCCACCTGAAAAGATGCAGAGTGGGGCCCGAGCGATAGCCCAGCGGGTAGGGTGTTTGCCTTGCACGCGGCCGGTCCATGCCGGGCCCGGTTCGATCCCGGGATCCCATATGGTCCCCAGCACTGCGAGGAGTGATTCCTGAGTGCAGAGCCAGGAGAAACCCCTGAGCATCGCCGGTGTGACCCAAAAAGCAAAAAAAAAAAAAAAAAATGCAGAGAAATTAGGGTGTGTGTGTGTGTGTGTGTGTGTGTGTGTGTGTGTGTTGTGTGTGTGTGTATCTGGTGAATGCTAATCACTGACACTTCCCTTCCTCCACTCTTCCTCCCATACAACTTACTAGCACCTTGATGGTATCTCTAAAGAAAATGCGCACAGGTCCTTTCCTTACATTAGAAAAGAGGTCATGTTGGTGTTTTAAGTCTATTTTTATTATTTATAATAGCATTCAAGGGTAGTTCCAAGTTCAGGAGCAGCCTTACCCTGCTTCCTCCTACACATGTACTCTTGCCAGCATCTAAGGGAACTACAGTAGTTCAAACGTTGCTGGATTCTTTACCCTCAGGACAAAGAATGATTTTGAAAACTCTTAAAGCCGCGTAGGCAGAGCTTTCTGACCCCTGGGGATTGTTCTAACCCTGCCTTTAGAGATGGGTTTGGGCCCTGCTGGATTTAAGGGTGTCACTGGGTAAGCAGATGAGGAAGGATCTGGGTGGGGCGTGGGGCCCGCCCATACCTCAGTGGTCTGAAGGCTTGGCCACTGCTGCGTGAGTGAGGAGGTGACCAGCCCTTGCGAGTCCTCCAGGTGGGTCACCCTCCGAGTGGGCCCCCGTTGTAGTGCTCGGTCGGCCCCCAGGTAGCGTGCGCCAGCATCTCCTTCGCTTGTGGTTTGGTTTCTGGTCGGATCCCAGCTGGCCCAGACTTGCTCCGAAGTCAGAGGAACCGCTGTCCAGCGAAGAGTGCACACCGGCTGATTGATGAACCCGTAATAGGACTAAGCTCCCGCCCCAGACGCGCACCGAGAACCAAGCCCCAGCCCCTCCCCAGGCGCTGCCTCGCTTGGCCAGGAACTCCAGTTGGGCTTCCAGTGGCCCAGGTGAACGCTGCACCGCACCCAACCCCCCTTCCAGCCCCTTACACCCACCGGGCCACCCTCTGTGTGGGGGCAGCAGCGGCCTTTGTTTCCCAAGGGAGGAGCACAGATCCCCTCTTGCCGACCCCTTCTTTGAGTGTTCCCAGGTTCCAGGCTCGCTGGGGCATTCCTTTGTGTGGACTCTGCCTGCCGCGCGGGGCAGCAGACAGGGCGAGGGAGACTGGTACCAGCTCCCACCGCTGACCCCCGTTTCCCTCTCAGCCCTCGTGGAGGTGGGAAGGGACTGGCGTTTGTAGGGCAGCGCTGTGAACAATAGAGGCTTCCCGTTGTTCTCCAGAGGCTCCTCTCCGGCGGAAGGCTGAGGCCCAATAGGCCTGCCTGGCCTGCCTTTATGCTGCTTCCCCATGGAAAGCACAGCCTCTTGGCAAGGGTTCTTCCCAATTCCCATCTAAACCAAGATCCCCTTCTCAGGCTTTCTCTCAGGTTATAGCCCTGGTTTCATGGCTCTCCAGATTCAATTCTTGCATAAAACTAGCCCAGACTAGCTATAAGAACCAGTTAGCATAGTTTGCCACAAGATGTAGGCCAAGAGACTTAAGCAATATCTCCCACCTTGTAGACCTCCTGCTTCTGCAAAATGACCGGCTGTGCCATTACCTTGGAACTTTCTCGGTGTTTGGAAACCTTTTGTGCTTCAGTCTGACCTGGCAGGAAAAGGGGGTCTCTGAATAGTCTCGGCACTTTTCCAACTTTCTAAGGTAAGGGGGCTGTGGTGAAGTGTTTGGGCATGGGCAATAAAGCAGGTATTTAATTCATTTGGCATCTACTCAGGCCTCACAGGTAAGGACATGCGTAACCACGTAGAAGACAAGGACACAGATGTTAAGTTTTTTTATCCTACAGTGGTAATCCACTAGCACTTAGCAATGCAGGGAGGATTTATCTTCCCATCTTGTTCTCTCTCACCCAGACCTTCTGCGAGAGATTAGTCCTTAAGAAAGAGTAGCATGGATGGCTATGCCTTGGCCCTCACTCTGGAGGTGGAAGCCTCACTCAGACCCTGGCTCCCTAGCAAGCTTCAGAAACAGATAGTGATGAGCCTGTAAGCCTGTGGGTGGGGCCTTCCGCCTCTTTTGTATTTTCATTTCCTAGTTACAAACGTCTATTGACCCTCTTTTCTTACAGCTTCCACAAGGACCACAGGCATGCTAAGAACTCCCACATGAAGGGGAAGATGAACACCCCCTAATCTCACAAGGATTAACTCATTTGGGGCTTGAGAAGGAGGTTTCTGCAAATTCTGAGGATAAAAATCAAAACAGGCCTGTGACTACTGCAGGTGTAAACAGTCTTCCTGCTCAACCAAGTCAGGCAGACAAACTGTTGTGAGATTGTTGAATTGCTTCTTTGTTAAGTCTCTCTCTCTCTCTCTCTCTCTCTCTCTCTCTCTCTCTCTCTCTCACTCTCTCACACACACACACACACACACACACACACACACACACACACACACACACATCCTCTTCAGTCTCCCTAATGAAAGCCTCAGCAGATGGAACGCCTAGGCTGGTGCCCTGCTGGCTGGAAGGTGCTCTTCATTCAAGGGTCAGTCAGCTGCTACAGGCCTAAGGCAGGAGAAGGAAGAACAACTAATATAGGTAATCACTAGCTTTTAATACCCCTTATAGATAGAAATTCGAAGAATCCTGTTCAGCAAGGTTAGCAACCTCTGGGCCTGGCAAACCAATTTGGCTGATGGGCCTCTGATAGAGACCATTCTTGGGGGTGCATAAGGGAAAGTACTCTTCTCTTTCTCCTCCCGCAACACCTCAAGTCTTTGAAAGCCTGTACAAAGAAATGGTACAAATGGATGGTTAACTTAATGATTCCATCAGGGGTGGATTTTTCTATCAGGTTTTTGGGTGAGACTGAAGTCCGAAAGCCAAGAGGCCGTGAAGCCCTTAAGGAGCCCAACCTTAGCACCTTTCCGGGCCGGGCCTGCTTCCCTCTAGCTCAATAGGGGCCTCTGCCTTTCCCCCTCAGGCTGGGCCCTGAGTTTCTCGGGGCAGCCCAGTCTCCCTAAACCCTTTCCCACCTCCCACTCTGCAGCAGGACACCTCCCCACCCACTCATTCCCCCCCCCCCACCCCCCACACACAGTGCCCTGATTTTCATTTACATTGGATGGTCAGATCAGACCACGGGGGCTCTCAAACAACTGCCAGGCCCACGACGGGCCAGGTTATGCCCTCCAGGCCCTTCTTTCGGGCCGCGGGGGCAGTCTCCCGCAAGGCGGCCTCTCTGCGCCCAAATCCCAGTTGGCCTAGGCCAAAGAAGCAAAAATGGCACATCTTCCAGAGGCCGACGCCCCGCGTGGCCGACTCTTCTACATCCCAGGCGTCGGGCCCGGCGCCGCCTTTGTGCGGCCTCCCCGCCGCGGCCTGGGGCACATTGCGTACACAATGGCGCGGCCGCTCCCAGAAGCCCAGGGCTGTTGCCGTCGCCCCCCCGGGCAGCTCCCTCCGGGCCGGGGTGCGCTCCTCTGGATCCCACCGCGTCCCGTTCCTGCGAAGTCTGGGTGCAGGTGTCCCACCCTGCCCACTCGCGCTGTCCTGCAGCAGGTTCCGCGCGGGAGACCCCGGACGCCATGGCGGCCGCGCGCCCTCCCCCAGCGCCCGGCGACCCCACCCCGCGCGGAGGAGGCGGGCGCCGGCCACAGAGCCGCTATTGTGAGCGCCGGGCGCTCGGGGGAGGCGGCGGCCGTGCGCGCGGGAAGAAAGGAAGGTTTGCAAGCGAGGGCGCTGGGGGGCCTTCCGAGGGCGTTTGCTTGTGTTTAGACTCGGGCGCTTCCTAACACTAATTGCAGGCTCAAAGGCGCAGAATTTATGGCGAAGGCCAAGGCGGCTTGTGTATAATTTATGAAGTTTTAAAATGTCTGGGCCGCGGGGCGAGAGGGACCGCGCACTCTCCGGACTTGCCGCCACCCCCATCCGGGGCAGGAGCGGCCGAGTGCGCCCCCTCCCCAGGTCGCGCCACTCCTTCTCTGTCCGGGTGGGGTGCGAGTCCGGTGGACACGCTGCTGAGAGCCTTTCTCCCGGAGGAGCGCGAGCCGCAGTTAGGGCCCAGGAGAGTCACCCCGCACTCAGCGCCCCCACCCCCCCCCCCACCGCGCTCCGCCTAGAGGGGAGCGTCCAGAGCGAGAGCGGCTGCCAGGGAGGAACTCCCCACCCCACCCCACCGCCCCGTACTTCTGTGGATTCCGAGTGCGAGAGGAAGCTGATGTCAGCCAGGCTAGACACCGTTTAACGTCTAATCCATGAAACCCAAAGCCGCAGATGACACCAGGGGCCTTGCAGACACCCGCAGACTCAGCAGATACTTCTGCGGTAACACACCGCACTGGAAAACGCCGGGAGCCATGATGCATTATGTATTTTTATTATTATTTATGGTAGGAAGAGTAGATGAGGGAAAACCGGGCTGAATCTAAACAGCCTGACGTTCATCTATTTAATATTTAGCCAGTTAAGAAAAGGTGGTCGAAATCCCTGCAAGGCAGTAAGCTTTTCTTTGATTTCCCTAATAGCTTAAAAAAAATTCTTACAAGACAATTAGAAATTCTGCCTATGAATGCAAATTTCATAGAAAATAATTTTAAGCCTGGAAAGTGGGTAAAATATGTCTTCTATTGAAGCCATTTATTCTGCTGATACACTGCGACAGCATGGACACTGTAAACCTGCTTGAATAAAGTAAATTTAGCAAAAGGAGATTCCCTTCCCGCCCCCAGTCTAACATGCCATTTTGAAAACAGCACAAAGGAACAAGGAAACTAAATATTATTTGGAGTCATCGTTTAGCGAAACACAAACATCCAAATAGAAACGATTGTTGTTTCACCAGAAGATTAGAAGTTAAATCATTTCCACACAATAGAAATTTCACCTCGTGTCGGCCGGGATATAGGGGAGTTGCATTATTTGTCAAACCGAACAGAGATGCGTGGGCCGACTTTGCAGAAATACAAAAGAATTGAAGCTTATCTGAAGGCGTTTTCAAAGTGCCTCCTCCCAGAGAATCGGGTGTAAGTTGTCTGCCCCTGGCTAAAGTCACACTAATATTTACAAAATGGTTATAAATCCTTGAAGACGGTTCTGCCTGTTTTGTACAAAGAAACAAGTAAACAAGGTGTTTATACTTGCTCTGTTCCATTAATGAAACTTTTATTACTTTACATCATGGGGAACGTCTGTTTTCTTTAGAAATGAAAAGACCAGCCACTACAAAGAGGCAGTCGAGACAGCATTACCTAGAGAAAACACTGAGGTGCGAGTCTCCAAACGACTGAGGTTTTTTGTTTTTTTTTTTTTTTTTGCACGTTAGCTTTTTCATAATTCAACCCTTCTTTACAACTTTCCTATGTCATTGATTGTCAGGTTTTTCCCAAAGTTTCTGTTGTATTGTTCAACACAGAAAACTGAGCTCTGGCCTCCCCAAATGTAAATACAATCTTTAAAAAGTCCACTTGTGTCTAAGAAAGAGGGCAGTAGAAACAGCAAGGCAGGCTCAGAGAAAGCCTGGGACGCCATCCCAACCAGAACGCTTCGAGGTCTTCGTCCTCTGGCTCCCCCACCCCCACGCCAATAGCTGGAATGTGCTCAAGTGTGCCTGAACCAATTTGTGCACTAGATTCCGAATAAATGAGAAATGTGCATTTCAAAGGGTCAGCCTACTCTGGGGGCTTCCACCGCGCCTGTGTGATAAAGGCAGAGTAATCTACTTGCAAGCGTGCATGATTAACACAGATACGCTTCAGACTGAGAATTTTTTTATTCTAAATATTTGTTCAAATAGTACCAGACAATTTGAAATCAATAAACTGTGGCGAGGACGGCAGCTGTTGAGAAAAGAGTAACGGGTGTGGGTGCCACGCCACGGGGCTTGTCTGACTCTACCCAGCAAGGACGGTTTGCGGTCTTAATCCTTTACATTAACTACGAACACCAGCCACAGTTACAACTGTTCAAAACTACTCTCTCAACTAGTTCAGACCAAGGGGACTAAAGAGGTGAGAAGTTGGGCCCCCGCGGCCTGGGAGCGGGTTCCTAAGCTCGGCTGGAGAATTCTACAAATATACACATAAATACATTGAGACGAAGATAAATAATCAAGGGAACGAAATGACTCGCTTCAAATAATAAATACAGATCGTTGAGTCCGATGCAATCCTTACGGGATGGGAAGGAGGGTATAAATTAAGAACTCCGCAACTAAGCGAGATGCGGGCCAAGGCCCGGGGCTTTCGGAGCTCGGGTCCTGCGGTGCGCGCCGCCGCCGGATCTCAGACTTACCTTGGGGACATCATTACCAGACTATAGTCCCTCGGTCCGCGGTCTATGGCACTGTCAGGCTTACAGAGGAGGATCTTTGCGGCAGATTTAGGCGACTTACCCGAAGGAGGGGGCTCCCGGAAGGGAGGCCCGGTCGCCGGCTTCTCGGCCGCTGTGGGCCCTGAGACCCGAGAGGTGGCGACCGGGCCAGAGCGAGGGAGGAGGGGGCGTGGGGGTCACCGAGCTGCCCCTGCGGGGCCCCCCGCCCCGCCACCCGAGCCAAAGAGGTAAATCGCACCGCGAGTTCGGGCCGGTGGCGAGCGCTACAGATGCGTCAGTTTGGGGGCCTCGGGCAGGCGTCCCTGAGAGGAGTGGTGAGCCGAGAGATCTGTGTAGGTGGGGTGCGGGTCGCAGGGTCCGTGGTGATGGTTGCCGGGGATCTGCGCGGCGCAGCTGTAGTCCACGCTGGCCGAGGATGGGTGCGAGAGGTGGCCCAGATTGAAAACCGGCCCCGACGCGGGCGCCATGGAGTCGACGAAGTTGCCGCCCACGTACACGGGGCTACCCCTGCAGGTTGGCGCTGGCGAAGCCGCCGCCGTTGCTCGCCATGGGGTGGGGCTCGAACTCGGGCGCGGCGTAGCGCTTCTGCTGCGGCAGGCAGCTGCTGAGCGGCGCTGTGTAGGCAGCCAGGCCGTACATGTTGGGTTGCGACTTGGCGAAGGCGGGCGGAGAGGGCGCGTCGTAGGCTAGGCCGGGCACCGGCTGCAGCTGCCCCGAGTAGGCCACGTGGCCCGCGGCGCCGCCGAGCGGCGGGCTGCGCTCCGGGGACTGGCCGGCCGGCGAGTGCAGGATGCCTTTGGCCTTCTGGTCCTTCTTGTACTTCATGCGTCTGTTCTGGAACCAGATCTTGATCTGGCGCTCGGTCAGGTTCAGCAGGTTGGCCATCTCCACGCGGCGCGGCCGACACAGGTAGCGGTTGAAGTGAAACTCCTTCTCCAGCTCCACCAGCTGCGCGCTCGTGTACGCCGTGCGCACCCGCTTGGACGCGGGGCCTGGCGGGCTCTTGTCCTCGCAGCTCTCTCCTGTGCAGAGACACGACCGGAGACGTTGAGCTGGGGAGGGGGAGGAATGGGGGGGGGCACTCCCAGGGCCAGAGATGGGTGCTGCCCCGCTCCTTCCTCTTCCTCCACGACTCCCCGCACCTTCAGGTGAGAGAGGGGGAGGGTCGTGGGAAAGGGAAGACTCCAGGAGAGAATCGCTGGCCCCAGGCCTACCTATCAGGTGCACCTGAAGCCCGCTGCCGCCCCAAGCCGCCGCCCAGCCCATCATCCCGTCCCCAAAGCGCCGGGTTGAATGAGACTAGGAGCAGAGGGGAAGGACCCTCCCATCTAGGAAGGGCCAGTCTCCCACCACCCGCCTCCTCATCTCTGCAGCTGCGGTGAGGGCCAGCCGTGCTGCAGCCTGCCTGGCTCAGGTGCCAGCTCTTGGGCAAAGCACCCCAAGAAACTTGAGGTTAGGGCAGAGATCTTGGTCCCTTCCCCCCCACTCCCGCAGCTCAGCAGCACCCTAGGGCCCTGCACCCAAATGCAGGAGGTACTAAAACATCAGAAAGATTGCCCCTGCGTGTTCAGGACCGTTCTGAGGATGGCGGTGCTGGGAGCCGCAGCCTCCACGCTGGTTTCCACCACCCCTGCCACCTCTCAGCAGCTTGTCCACCCCCTCCCCCGGAAGACAAATGGATTTCTCCTGGGAGGGAGGGCCGGGCGCTGAGGAAGGAGGGGTAGAGAAGGCGCAGAGAAGCAGGAAGACACTTTCCCCGAGCAGCAGCCCCAGAGAGCAGCAGGCAAGCCCCAGATTTGATAACGCACTCAGCAACATCCCAGGCCTCAAACCTGCCCCTGGACCCAGACGCAAGTTCATCCGTCTGAAGATAAACCACATCAGAAAACACAAGGTCCAAACACCTCCCAGCCCAGCAGGCTGCATGGGAGAGGCCCTGGGCCTCAGAACTCCGGGCCCTGGCCATCTTCTTCCACATGTCTGAGTGACTCAACAGATAGCCCAGCCCAGGGCCCTTTCCTAAGAGTGGTCCAAGTCAGATCCTCTTTCATGTCCTCTCCACCTAGAACGCACCCTTGCCTGTTAGGGACTTGCTGGGGTGGGGAGAATTGGGCTGGGGTGGGTCAAGTAAAATCCCATAATTATCCTTTGCAAATCCTGGCTGGCTTTAAGTGTGCTGTGTTACAGTTTTGGAGTCTTGGAGATAAGTTTTGGAGTTTTGGAGATAAGGCAAGTCACTTATAATCTGTAACTTTCTTATCTGAAGATGAGGATTATATCTCTCAATGTGTTTCCTGGGGGCCAGAGGAGTTGCTCAAAGGCTGAATGTTTTGATTTGGTTTGGGAGCAGTGCTCAGGGCTTATGCACAAGGATCCTCCTGGCCAGGGCTCAAGGGACCATATGCAGTGCTAAAGATCTAACAAAATCTAACCAGGAAGCCAGTGCCCTAAGCACTGTCCTATCTCTTCCTATCCCGGAGCACATGAATTGCATGTGGGAACTCCAGGTTTGAACCCAGTACTACATATTTTCTCCAGCACTGCCAGGAGCACTGAACCAAAAGCAGCCTTCTGCCCGGCATCACCAGGCCAGGATAAAGTGGATTTTGTTTTTATTTTTTTGCTTTTTTGGGTCACACCCAGCGACACTCAGGGGTTACTCCTGGCTCTTCATTCTTCGCTCAAGGAATTACTCTTGGCAGTGCTGGGGGGGGACACCATATGGGATCCAGGGATCGAACCCGGGTCAGACACATGCAAGGCAATTGTCCTACCCGCTGTGCTATCGCTCTGGCCCCTGGATAATATATGTAAAGCACTTAGCATATATTTTTGCATTTTGGGTGCCCACCTTTCCCCAGCAGTGCTAAGAGGCTCTTCCTGACATGCTTGGGAATCACTCCCAGAGATTCTAGAGAGATTATGCTGTGACAGGGGGATCAAAGGGGTAGTCCACATGCTATCTCTCTGGCCACCTACACCTTTGTTAATATGTCATGTCACTAACTTTAGTTCTTTTGCTTTTAAGTGCTGAAGGGCCCATTTAGTAGTGCTGAAAGGCCACTCCTGGGTCAGTGCTCAGGGATTGCTTCCTGAGGTACAGGGGAATTAAACCCTGGGCTCTCACATGCCTCAGCCCCTTGATCCATCTTCCCAGGCCTTCTTCTGTATTTAAGACCATACCTTAGCACTATGATATGGATTATCTAACCCCCTGTGCTTGGGAAACATAATATCTATCTTCAAGTTTTGGAGAACTAATGCATGGAAGGAGCTGTGTTACCACCAGCATCCCAGGAGCGGCTGATGCTATCAGTATAAAAAGTGCTGTCAACCAGGAGGCTTGCCCATCACTGGTCCCAGCATACTGTTTCTCTAAGCAGATGCCCCAACCAGAGTCACAAGAAAGAAAGGAGATTTCTATGTGAGAAGTCATTTAGACACACAGTCTCTGAGGTTACATGCCTAATTCCAAAGCTGCTAGCTTCTGGGTGAGTTAACTTCATGGGATAAATTTGAAGGGACTTAGTCCAAGGGTGAGCCCCTCCAAGAGCTACCTGCAGTGGCGCAGCTGTTCTTCTGCTTGGAGTTCTGCCGTGACTCTTTCATCCAGGGGAAGATCTGCTTGCTGATGGTGGTTGAGGAGCCAGAAGCATTGGACCCACCCTTGGCCTTCTTGGCTGGCCCTCCACCTCCAGGATTGGTGGGCGAGGATGGAGGGAGAGTGGGCGGTGGAGGAGGAGGTTGTGTGGGCTGCTGTTCTGAGTTCAGGCCAGGAGGCTGGCTGCCACCATTCCCTGCCTGGCTGTTCCCAGGGCCAGGCCGCATACAGCTGCCATTGAGTTCAGCCCCCTTGTGGGTTGGAGCGCGCAGAGGTGCAGAGTTCTGGATAGAGCAGGCCGAACCAGGATAATCCGTGTCCAGGGAGTTGGCGGCAGCAGGGGGCGGGTAAGGCTGATGGGGGGTACTGTAGCCATAAGCATCTGTGGCTTTGCTATAGCCATAGCCTCCAAAGAGTCCCGGTTTTCATAGTAAGCCGCCTTCTGCATCATGTACTCAGGAAGCTCCGGGGCCTGCTGACCCTGCTCAAATAACATTGACCACCACTCTTGCCTTCACCACCACCGCAGGTGCCTCAATGTCCTGAGATCACGGGGCCTCCCAGGCACCAGGTCACCTGAGGAGAAGGAAAAAAGAGACCCCAGAGGGGCTGTCATGGGCAAGGCCTGGCAACACAGAAGGAAGAGCCCCACTCAGACTATATGGCAGGGAGACCTGGATTTTATCAAGTTCAATGTTTTTTGAGCCCTTGACAGAGTCAAGGCGAGCAGAAAGAAATTTTCATAAATATGAGAAGACTCTTTTAAATAATTTGTTTCTTTTGGGGGATACACTTGACAGTGCTCAAGGCTTACTAGCTCCTGGCTTTGAGCTCAGGGATTACTCCTGGTAGTGTATTGGGAAGCATATGTGGCAGCAGGGATCAAACTAGGGTTATATGCAAGGCCACATGCAAGGCAAGTACCTTACCACTGTATGATCTTTCCAGCCTGAGAGAAGACTGTACCTTCTCACATGAGAGGCTCAGATTGGATTCTTGGCACCACAAGTTATCCTGAGTACCACGAGTACCGATCACTGAGCATAGTTAGAGCTGGAAGGACGTCTCAGTCCCGTTGGGTGTAACTGAGAAATAGGGGGAATAGAAAAAACAAAAAGAATTCGTTCTCTAGCTTAGTTCCACCCAAAGGAAGGGTATTTTCATTTTTATTGATTTATTTACTTACTCTTTTTTTTTTTTTGCTTTTTAGGTCACGCTCAGCGATACTCAAGGGTCACTCCTGGCTCTGCACTTAGGAATTACTCCTGGCAGTGCTTTGGGGACCATATGAGATACCAGGGATGGAACCCAGGTCAGCCACATGCAAGGCAAATGCCCTCCCTGCTGTACTATTGCTCCAGACCAGGAAGAGTATTTTTCAACCCAAATACAATTTTCCTTTTTCAAATTGTCACCTTAGAATTTGAAACTCCATGGAAAAATATTTATGAACCAATACTTTTTTTTTGGCTTTTTGGGTCACACCCAGAGATGCTCAGGGGTCACTCCTGGCTCTCAGGAATTACTCCTGGTGGTGCTCAGGGGCCATATCGGATGCCAGGGATTGATCCTGGGTCGGCTGTGCGCAAAGCAAATGCCCTTCCCACTGTACTATTGCTCTGCCCCCTAGCGTAATGCATTTTATTCATTTATTTGGGGTCTCACAAGCAAATGCCCTGGAAGCCCAGGGACCAATTAGGAGCCAACCAAGCCAGTAGTTCAATACAAGGGCCCATGGATGCTGTGCTGCTTGTGTCCTGCATTGCATTGCACAGCACTGGGCAACCAGGGACCACCCTGGCAGTGCCAGGGGTATAGGGGGAACTCAAGAATTACACCCCATCAGCCTGGAACAATAATACAGCAGGTAGGGCATTTGCCTTGCACACAGCCAACCAGGGTTCAATCTCCAGCATTCCATATGGTCCCCAAGCACTGCCAGGATTAATTCCTGAATGCACAGCCAGGAGTAACCCCTGAGCATTACTAGGTGTGACTCACCCCCGAAAAAGAATTATACCCATTATAATCCAGAAGCCATGTGGAGCTAGGGATAGAATCTGAATCGGCAGCATGATAGGTGTGTGCCTAACCACTACTCCTCTCCCAGCCCCTCTGATACATTTTAATGGCTTCATTCTGCCACTAGACTGTGATCTCCTTGCAGGCAGGAATGTGTCTTATTCACTGATAAATTCCTAATATTCGGCCCAGAGTCCTGCAAGTGGTAAGTTCAATAAAAGAGTGTTGATGAATGGGTGGTTCATTAGCCAGTTATTGTGTCACTTAAGCATTCTGATGAGCAGGGAAAAAGCCCTTTAACTCATTTACAACAGCCATAGGTCTAAATTCAAAATAAAACAAAAAGTTTCTTCCCCACCTGATTTCAAAATCACAGCATCTTTCATGGAGACCCAGACAGTCCTCTTCCTGGTGACAGGTGAGAATCAGCCCAGCTAGCTCTGTGGGTCACTAGGAAATAAAAACCAAGAAGACTTAGAGATCTCTCAGATGTATTTTGAGACAATAAAAGGTTTCTTCTCCTTCATTTACATATTTCTAAAATTCTCTACTTTGTTCCCCCACTACTTTCAAATAGATACCACTAGATGTGGGTGAAGTCAATTTGAAATTCTTGGGGTCATGAGTGAATGAAGAATTTTTATATTATAACTTTATCATTTTAATCTTGCATCTGTTGTATAAGTAGATACTATTGACCTCTGCTTTGGAGCTCCCATCCCACCCCACCTCCCACCAACCCACAACCAATTAGAGAACCTCACATGGCATGATGAATGGAGTCAGAATTAGAAGGAAAAAGGAAGGCAAATTCGACCCCTTTTGTATCCCCTGACTCTTGATGGGGTTTCCTTCTCACTGGCCACACCCCCTCTTCTGAAAGGCTCCTAAGGAGTTAAAGTATAACTAATACCATTCACCCACTTTTGTCTATTTGATAAAGAAAATGCATAGGTCAGCTCCCTGGTCTTAATTTTTTATCTCATCTTTCAGGAAACTTTCCTTCCCTCAGATTCCCTGGCTGACATCAGGGTCTCATGATGGTCCACATTATACAGATAACTTGTGAATTAACAAGCTTGACTATTAGTCCCAATAACTAGTTTTCCACTCATTTACCCTCTCTTTTCACCAAAGAGCATAACCTAATTTTTAAAAATTAAATCTTTACATCAGTCTTTGTTTAGTAGTATTTTGCCCATTTTGTTTTAAAACAGAAGTGACTATTGCCATTTGTCTTGAGAATAGACAGGCCTTCTCGATGGAATAATAGAATACAAGTTGTTATGCTTTAGGAATGGTTTCTATTATTGTTTCTAGGCATATGTGGTTAGGATATCTACCTAACAAAGCTGGGCTTAATCTATTCATTGCTAAGTTTTATGTATCATTCTTTGATCATTAAAGTTACTTAGTATCAAATGGACAGCTACCACTTCCTCCTGGGATGAATATGTATGAGTCTCCCCCACCCTGTAAAGTAGAGGCTGGGTTGGTAACTTTTTAGACCAGACTTTTCTTGATTCCAGTTTTTAACCTTGGGTATTGTTGATGTCAGAATGGTCATATCTGACACCCACACCAACATGTCTTGCTTCTGTCATTCAGTTTACAGCTGTAGAAGCAAAACATCCCCTTCCTGCCCTTGTTGACCAAGTTTATCTTAATAGAGGACCAGTGTATTAAAACGGCTTCTTTAGGAACAGACCAGGTCTGCGAAATAGACGGCTGTCCATATATTTGTTTTCATGACATATTCCTAGAAGCGCTGTGTAGCAATCTCAAATGTTCAAACATTGGGCAGCTCCAGGGACAGCCACACCGTCTGTTCTTTCTCTGTTTTCATTGTCTTAAGGAATCTCAGGGCCTGCTCAGTGATGACCCGCCACCCAACACTCATTCCCCTGACTCAGGGGAGAGTTTGGCAGGCCCTCCCTGAATTACACTCTCCCGAAGGTGCCACTTCTCCTTAAACAGAACCCAAGAATATCACTACAAAACTGACTTTTTAAAAAATAGCTTATTTCTTTCCAGAAATCCCTACTCCTTGTGAACTCTGCTTGAACCTAAAATGCAGGAATGGGTCATAAATCACTTGGACAATGGTCAACTGTTCAGCGGCTCATCTTTTCGATCCCCACCTCCCACCCCACCCCCACTTCTTTCTTTCTTTCTTTCTTTTTTAAGGCCTTCTTTTCTTGTCCTTTGGCACCTTTGCTCATTTGGGTTCCTGGACGCAAATGCCTCGGGACCGAGACTAGCGCTTTGGGGAGGGGAGCGGTCATTCCAAGTCATTCCGAGTCTCCCTCTCCACTAACGCCTAGCCCCGGAAATCCTCGGGGCAACCCCCCAGGCCCCGTGGCTCATCCCCTTAGCCCCCACACCCAGGTAGGGGCGCCAATGGGCTCTGGGTGGGTCTTTCTGCAGGTCCTGAAAGTAGCCCAACTCGGCTAAGTGACCCCAGCACAGGCGGGGTCTTCAAGGCTAAAGGAGCCCCGGCCAGAAGGCAGGCGGCCTCTGAGGGTTCACAGGCTGCTTCCCGGCCAAGCTGGGCCGCCGCCGCACCCCCCGCCTCCGGAGTGGCCTCACCCCCGATACCCGCACGCTGCACTTAATTCTTCCCGGGATCAATACCTAATATGATACCGAATAAATAAAAGGCGCTCACAGCGGCCGGGGGACGGGTTATTAAGCAGCTGGAGCTCTCACGGTGCATATCAATGCACCTGTCATTGTGGTTGGTAACAAAATTTATGACTGCGAGCGCTGCGGCAGTAAACGCTTCAGTAAGGAATGAAAAGAAAAACACTTCCCAAGGCCCGGCACTTTTCAGAAGTGGAAAACAAGCTCCGCGTAGGAGGACGCTCGGCCGAAGAATCCCCGACTCCGCATTTTTCCCCGGCCCCGCGAGCGGGCGAGGCTATAAAACGGCCGGCGCCGGCCACTGCGAGCAGCTCTGCTCGGCGGCCGCCGCAGGACGGGACGGGACGCGCGCTCACAGCTCGGCCGGGACCGGGGCCGAGGATCCGCCGCCTGGACGCCCGCCAGACGCGCCGGGGCCGCGGGAAGGCGGCGCGGACTGCAGCTGGAGGCGGTGGCAATCGCCAGGCTGCGACTAGCGCCGCGAGCGTCGTAAATCACCGCAGGGGCGAGAGGAGCTGGTGTGAACTGAAAGAGCCGGGACAGGCTGCAGGGGAGCCACTGGCTTCGGCGACGCTCGCAAGTGTCCCAGCTTGGGGATCGGCCTCGGCTTCTCTTCCAGGCCCTCGCAGCCCAGCGCTCTCTTTCCTGGCAAACGCGATTCGTGTTGAGCAAACCCGTTCGTCCCCTGGACCCGAGTTAGCATTTCTTCCTGCTTCGTGGCGTTGCTGCTTCCAGCTGCCCAAGCTGCTCCCTCCCAAAAGCTGCTCCAAAGAGGCGGTGTCTCCCGCGGGGCTGGGCGGCTCTCGGACCACGTTCTCCAGAGCCCCCCAGAGCCAGCCTTCCCTATGGGGAAGCCCAGGACGGCGCCTCCTAAATCACTCTTATTTCGCCCAGATAACTCAATGCGTAACACGCCCTGAATTTAAGGCGCCGGGGGATTACCCCCATTAAAGCGCCATAAATTTGAAGGCCGATGATCGGTTATCATGTAAGCTGCGGCAGTTCGCACTCGAGGTGATCCACTTCAAAGCAGCCCTTTGTTTTAGGCTTTGATGTATGAAGCCTGCGTTGGCTACCTTGGTTGCAGGAGAGATTTTGAAATGTAGTGGAATCATTTTTTTAAATCACTCCACTCACCACAATTTGTGTGTGTGTGTGTGTGTGTGTTTAAGCATATGTTCTGTTTCTCGAATTCTGTCTCTAACTTTTTTTTTTTTTTTTTTTTTTTTTTTTTTTGCTTTTGGATAGGCTCTCCGGGTTCCTTTTCCTAATTCTGTTGAGGATGATCTGGAACAAAACGGAAAACTCTCAGTTGCAGCGGGTTTCTTCTTTCCAACACTTACATGTGGAGAGGGCTTACCCCTTGAAGGATATCATAATCAGTGTGACTATTGTACATGGTGCCTGCAGCCATTCTCCGCGCCTGCTCCGGGGCAGAAGGCAGCTCCGCCAGGCTCCTGGAGAGAGAGTGGCCTTTAACACCCAAAACCCTTCCTCGGGTGGATGGGGGAAGGGGATTCTCTGATCAGAGGGAAGGGCCAGATCCCTGGGGCCAGAGTTGGCCCAAGTGGGTCAGAGGTGCTACAGGGGAGGCCAGTCTTGCTCCTGCCCTGAGCAACTCTCAAAGAAAGCTCCAGGTGCCGCATCTTCTGAGGCCCAAACCAGCCTCTGGGAGAACAGACACATGCAGACTGGAGTGATTACAGGGAGGCCAGCACAAGGTTCCAGCAAAAGAAGGATCCTTAGATGGGCCTGGGTGTGTGAATAGCTGCCCCTCAACCCCTCCCCAAGGAATTGGGCATTATTTCCTGGTTCCTTCTTTGTATCTCTGATGGTTTGCTTTAATTCTGTAAACAGCCACCAGTAAATACTTCTGAGCCGGCTGCCCATCAGGATTAGGCTGCAACCCCCTAAGAAATCAACACCCCCTGCTATCCTCCCTTCCACCCCAGTGCCCACCACTGCCTGTCCTCTGCGGGTGTCCGCCTCTGGTCAGGTGAAATAGAGACACAGTTTCCTCTCTTGCATCTGGCCTGTGCAATTTGTCGACCCAGTAGTTTGCAGACCCTAAACCGCGCCTGGGAAAGCCCCACACAAAGCGTTCAGGGTCCTTCTGTGGAGCAGAGAGCACGGTCATAAGCCTTTGAAGTGACCTTTGGCTCACACAGTAATAACTCACCCCTTAATGAACACCCAACGGAAGCGCCTCCAAGAGACCCCGGTCCAGTGGGGTTCCTCTCATCGCACCCCAGTTCCAGCTTCCAGGTGGCCTGGACTCCAGTGGGCCCGGGCTTCATGGTGATGGTACAATGTGCTGCCTGGTCCTCAACTGACCGTGAGTTCAGAAGCTGCTTTATAAGCTGCTGTGTGCAGACAGCAACTTTCCCAGCTTAAGTATTCTTCTTTTTAATATACTATTAATTTTTTAAAGAGAGGATTGTTAGGAGCAGCACTTGCCCTCAGAAGGGCCTCGTTGAAAGGCCAACCAGACCCACCATTCCCTCAACACTAGACCGTTTTCCAGCCACGGAGGAATAGGGTAAGTTCGAGCTGGGCTTTACTGGATGCATTCCGGTGCAAGAGATTTGGGAATAGGAAAGGAAGAAAACCCCAAAGTGGCCAAAGTTAGTCCAGCACCCACCTCCCCCACACACACACACACCAGCCCTGTAGCACCAGCCCCAATACAGTCTCCTGCTTGTCCAGAATCACAAGCTTTACCTGGCTGGCTCTGGGCCACCAGCTCCCCACATCATTTCCACAGGCAGAAACTAGAAGAGCAGGCAGGAACCCCAACTGCGAGCCTTCCCTGAAGAGCCAGAGCCTGATCAAGTGGCCTTATTCCCCTCACAGTACCCAGGGAAAAGGCTTTAGGACAGGGAGTCTTGGTGTGGATTATTGAAATTTTCGGGGAAGTTGTAAGTGAGTGCTCCATGGGGCCAAATGAAATGCTGTTCGCGGTAATTGGATTCAGCTGACTAAGTTGGCAGGCGTGCAGCTCCAAGGCAGCGAGCAAAGCGAAGAAAAATGTCCAGCGACTATAAGTTCTGATGGAACTGAGCGCAGGCCACTGACAAAACAACTTTGCTGCTCACTTCAGCAGGGGAAACTCCTATTAGTGGGTCCCTGTCCCACTGGTGTCCCGTTAACTGGAGCTTAAGGGGCGAACCCTGCGCCCTGTGGATCCCTTCCCTACAGGCCCAGTTTGGTCTGGCTCTGAGATTGCCCAAGCGCAAGGAGCTCTGACTCCGGCTCAGAGCTACTGACTCCGGTTTTGGCCCCAGAAAAATCCGGATGAGCTGTCCTATCCCCTTCCTGCCAGAATCCACAGGACACAGTAAACAAAGGGATGAATGAGTTGAGGGAGCCAAAATATTACTTAGCTACTATTCTGGGTTATTGGGGGGAGAAGACCCCGAAAGCTTATCTCTGCCATGATTGCACCCACATCTCTAGGCTAGCGAGAGAGCATTTGGAAGAGCCTCCAACGCTACTTCTGGGTGGTATGGGGGTCTCTTTAGTTTGCGGGGGAGGCTTCACTAATATTTTAATCTCCCCTACACACACAAACATTAAACCAACAGCAAGAGATAAAGGCATGCATAAGTGGCACTGGCTCCCAGAACAATGCAGGCTCGGAGCTGGCTGGCCACAGTTTATTTTAAATACATATAAATCAACCTGCCTGCTCCCGCACGGCAGCCCAAGACACGAAATTAATACGACGCTCCATCTTACTTTGGCAGTGACAGTGTAAAAAAGTTTCTTTTTATTCATTTCATTTTTCAGCCCATTCTCATAACCGCACATTTACCCCCCAAATACTTCCTACTACCCCCAAAGCCCTCACCGGACCCTCTTCTCAAACTGTCTTCTCCTCCCCCACCCCCAGGCCACCGGCCACCCTCCAAGCCTGGCGAGGAGTGCTCCTCCTAACCTTTGGGTAGGCGGGGAGCATCCCCACAAAGCGCACCTCCGTTGCGATTAATCACCGGCCTCGATGTGAATGTAGAAGTGTGCCTAGGTCTACGCGGGCTGCCTCACCAATTGGCAATAATCAAGATCACAGATTACACAAAATAAATCATATTTAGTCTCCCGCTCAGGGCCGCGAGCAGCCCCGCGCCCAAAGATTTCCATTTTGTCATGCAATTGCTTACCTGAATCTCAATTTATCATAAACCTGGTGTCCTCGGCCTCAGAGTGGGAGCCAGTGGGGGGGCAGAGCTAGCCTTCCCCTTTGTCTGCAGACAACACTGTCCCAACCCTGGTCTTGCGGCGCTCGCAGGCGCGGCCATATACCCGAGCACACGGAATTCCCGGTAGAACGGAACCAGGCTGAGGTTCAACTACCAATAAACGCAGGAGGAACGAGTTCGTCGTCCCAAAGCTGGCTTCGTCTGCTCTGCGCGCCCGCCGGTCCGCCCGCCCGCCCGTCCTGTCGGCTCCCAGGCCCAGAGCTGCGGCCACCCGGCGCCCCCACCCACTCCTGGGTTCCTGCCCAACCCTCCCGGGCCCCCGGAGCTCCTGGTTTGTTTTGCTTTCGGAATGTGGCCCTTTCTGGGTTTGGAGAGGGCCCCGGAAACCCCCTCATAGTCGGGAAATACAGACGCTGCCTTCAAATGCGAGCATATTTGTTCACGTGACCCCCAGGGAAGATTGTACTGATTGAGGCTGAAACTTTCACGCCATCCAGCCCGGAGCGCAGCCAGGCCCGGGGGCTGGGAGGAGGGGCGGGGAGACAGGGACAGACGTGGGTAGGTGTGGGGCAGAAGGAAAGACCCCACTGCTGGGTCCCAACCGACAGAACCCAGCCTGCCCGCAGGCAATGGGATGGGGTCGCTAAGAGTGTTCCCCACGACCTCTGACCCTGCCCAGCCTGCCACCCAGCCTGAGCCGAAACTGGACATTTTATAGGTCACTTCTTTTAGAGGCATCTTCGGAGGGAACACTGTAGAGCACCGGAGGACCAGGGTTCTCCTAGTTCTCCTGCTGTACGGGCGACCCACACCCCTCAAGTACCCAGCACAGAGCCCGCCTAACCCCGCTCCGGGGTCGCGGTGGCACCACGGCAGGCGCCCGCGTCACCAGCAAGCCTGCGTCTCGCGACCAGGCTGGCCACCGCGGGAAACCCTGCCTCCTCGGCCACTACTGCCTGATCCTGGACCAGGAGAGAAGCAGGATGGCCAGCGACCGCCGCTCCCCACCTCCTGCACCCGCCAGCCAGTAGAGTGTGGTGCGGTCTGCAGCTGCCAGGGTGGGGACTGGCGAGCCCTGAGATCTGGGCTGGGCCCAGGGACACCGCAAGGCCCAGCGCCCTTCAGGCCGCGGATTCCCGCTTCCTGCCAAGAGGGCACAGGGGAAGGGGAAGGGGGTTAGGAAATCCTTCCTGGCAAAAATTGATGCACACACGAGCTTTTTTATATACAACATACATACATACATACATACATACATACATACATACATACATACATACATATATATTCAATCAAGACAGGACCCTGGTCCTCCTATGGTGGGATGGAAGAAGACAATTTTCACAGGGAGAAGATCTCAATTCCTGGACAGGGTCAGCACAGGTCTCCAGTTTAGAGTGACTCCCAGCAGCTTTTCCCAGTCCATCCCTGTACACAGTTCCTGCAGCAGACTGGCCTGGCCACCCCACCCTTCAGTCTCTCCTTTTCACCACACGCTCTGCTTCTCAGAGGCCCCCTGCCAGAGGCGGCAGCGCAGGCTGCCCAGGGTTCCGGGTCTGGGACAGGAGTGGCAAAGGTGCTGGGTAGTGGTAGTGGGGAAGAGCAGAGGGCACGAGGGGCACAAGCTCCACACCCCCACGCCAACGGCCATTTAAAGCCCTGGAAGACAGCACAGGCAGGCTCAAGCCCCCAGGACTATCAGCAAACCCCTCTTGTCCTTCACCTGCCAGGCCTGCCAGGAAGCCCATTAGATCACCTCTTGGATTTGGACTGTGCACCCCCCAACCCACCCCCACCTAGAGGACCCCGCCCGCCCCTAGCCTCTTGCCAGGGGGCCCAGTGGCAAGTGTTAATCTCCACTCAAAGAGGGGGTCGCTTTGCGGGAATTTGTCTCCAGGAAAGGATCTGAGCCTTCTTCAATCGGAGCATATGTTCATAGAGCAATAAACCGGAAAGATTTACAGTCCTCGCCCGGCCCCCAACAGCCTCGCACCCTTTCAGGAATTACTTACGATGATTTATCACACTGACCCGGGCAATTGTCACACTGATAAAATAGCCCAGGTCGGTGCCCGCCAAGCCCAGGCCTTAGGAGGCTGTTGGCTGCGGGGGCTGCCAGCAGGGCTGGAGGAACTTTTTGTGGGTTCCTCTCAGGGCCTACCAGGGGGCTCTGGGAGGCGGTTTGAGGTAGGTGGAGTGGGGGGTGGGAGGGGAATCCATTCTCATTGAGAAAAAAGCAAGCAGGCTCAGTAAAAGCTCCCGAGTCTGCACCCGGTCCGTTACAAAGCGCATAAACATTTGTCATCTTTGAATAATTGAATTAATGTGTTATTGTTTGAATGTATAATTCATAACGGGGAAACTTTGTCTCTGTCCTGATGGAGGAAATATATACACACACACAAACGAAAGGGGGAAAAAAGAAAGAAAAGAAATCAAAACACACACACCATCCCCAAACAACCACCTCCAGCAGCCTGCCCAGCTCGCTGGAATTATCCCTGGAGGCCGCGGCCGAATGCAGAGGCTCTGTGGCATAGCGTGTGGACAAGGCTGCCGTTGAGGAGGGGAGTGGGCATTGGTACCGTCAGCCCAGACTCCCACCATGTGGAGACAAGGTGGGGACATCCCAGGGACATGTAAGTGCAGGAGCGGAAAGGCTGCAGATGGGCTCAGTGCGCGAGAACCGGCCAGCCGCGCCTTTGCTGTTTTCATTCACTTCCCCACTCGCCTCACCCCAGGTGTCACCCTGGGCGCTGGGGATGCCCCCCAACCCACCACACACAAACTGCCTGGACTTGAGATCTTCACCCCACCCCCAAATTAAAAACACAAAAATGAAAACGGGGGAAAGGGGGATACTCCTCACTGGGGTGACAGAAGCAGCTGAGTTCTGGCGGTGGAGGGAGGGAGGGATGGGAGAAGCCAGTCGGAAATCATTATCTGTTGGTTAAAACATGCCTGGGGTAAAATTTCAACTCGATTTTATAGCCTTCTATTATGACGCAAAGAAAAATTTACGACCCTCGCTTGAAAAGAGAGCTGGGGCCTTTTCTCACCGGTTTAAGAATAGGCGGCAGATGCCGTGACAGCGACCATTGTTCCCGGTAGACAGAGGCGACCGGGCCACCTCGGCCCGCGTGCGCCAGGCGCGTCCCCAGCCGGGCGGGCTTTACAACTCCTCTTGTCTGCGAGCTGCCCGCGCCCTGCGGCCCAGCACTCTGGCCCCACGCACCCACCCACCCTCTCTGCCAAACGCATGCACACGTACACACACACACACACACGCACACTCACACATTCACTCAGCGGCTCGCAGTAATTTTTCATAAGTGCAAAGCTTTGCTGAACCAAAGGTCACCATCCAAGCCACTAACAACTTCAGCCGGCGCGCGGTTCCAAATCAGGAAGCAAAGGGAACTATTTGTCAGCAGCCCTGACAGCTAAGCTCATTAAGGATTTAAATCTGCAGAAATAAAAGTCGCCAAAATATTTACCTGCCGGCCGCGCTCCCCGCCTCCCGCGCCCGCCGCCGCCACCGCCGGGGGCTGGGGTGCAGGGCTTGGGGCGCCGCGCGGCCCCCTCGGCGGGCGGTATTCTTGGGATCCCTGCACTTTCCAAGTCGGAGAGAGCCCTTTGCGTGGCAGATTAATGACGACTCCGTGTTTCTTAAGGGACGTGCTGAATTAATTATTTCGCCAATCACGTGGTCGGGACTTGTAGAAATCTATTCTTATCATCTTCCTCGCACTTTGAAAATTCTCCGGGTTATGAAAGGCCCTCCCCCGGCAGCCGGCGAGCCCCGGCCGCGCAGCCCGGCGCGGGGGGGCAGGGAGGGCGCCCCAACATGGCGGGCGGCGGGCCGCCAGCGCTGTCTGCCGGGGCGCGGGGCTGCCTGCGACGCGGCTGTCGGGCGCGCTCGGCCGGGCACTGGCGGCCGCCCGCTCCCGCCGCCGCGCGGGCCCGCACCCTCGACGCTACTGATGCATTGGTGGGCGCGGGAGGAGCCATTAGCCGGAAGACGGGCCGAGGACACTCATAAAATAGGTCTGAATATTTAAACTTGGATCCGCGCGCTTATAAATACACATGGCCACGCGTCCGAGGCGAGCCTGTCCATATATTAAGGACACATGTCTGCTTTTACGCTTTCTGCTCATTTCCTGACTGAACGGTTGAGCCCCCCCCAACCCCGCCCCATCTATTTGGGGGCTCCTGTCGGGGACTAAGGAAGCTGGGCTCTTCCAGGCGAGGCCCAGGCGAAAAAGTGCCCTCGAGATGAAAATAGCGCTCACCACTTTTTTATAGGGGAGTGTTTATTATGGTCTGCAGGCTGGAGGGCTCCGGGAAGGGAGGGCAAGAGGTGGAGGCCCCCATGGGGGCGAGCAGCCCGGGTAAGTAGAGGGGAGCCCCATGTTGGGCACCAGAGGTCGGGCAGCCCCACCTGGGCCCAGAATTGGGTCTCTAATACTTTCTTCCCAGGTTGCAGTGGAGAAATGTCTCAGCCACCACATGGCCAGAGAGACGGATGGGGCCTGGGGTTGTCTGAGGCAGAGGGCCAACCTGAGGCCTCCTTTAACTTCCAGAGTTACTTCTTTTCTTTTAGGAAAAAAAATAATGCTTTCAGGGCCCTGAAACCTCGTGATCACTCAATGCTCACAAAACATGGTGGCCTTGGAACTGGGGTGGGGGTAGGGTGGGGGAGGAGCAACGTTGGCCTCCTAAACCTTACACAGTTTGACCTTCACCTGCTGGGCACCTTGGAGAAAGATCATTTAAAAAATACACCGTTTATAGGAAATGTTGGTTTCTAGAAGGCGAGAGTGAAGAATGTTTCCGCAGAGTCACCAAACAGAAGGGAGATTTTACTACACCTTTTATTATTTCAAATATAGATCAATGAATTACATTAAAACTACAGGCAACAATTAGTATAAATAATACTTTAATCAGTGGCAGCAGAACATTGGTCAATTCTATTAAAAAAAGCATTTTGTGTGAACAGACACCATGGGCTGAGTGACAATGTCATCTCCCAACAAAAGGCTGCGTTGGACAGAGTGAAATGGGAGTCGAAGGAGCAGCGTCCTCAGCAAACATCCCCAGCCACGATCACCACCCCAACAGAAAAAAGAAAACAACACCACACCCAAACAAACACTTCTGGCTCATATTGGGGCTAACAACTGGAAACAAATAAAAGCAAATGGACGCAAAGCCACTCTACATTTCACTTTCCCCAGATCTTGTTCCCAGATGGAAACTCATTTCCTTCTCTGCCCAAGGCGTTGGGGGCGGGGGCTGCCTTTTCCCGGTGTACTACTTTGAGCCCAAATGGACTCTAAGGTCCGGAATGGGACCTCGGGGTTGAAGACTGCCCTCCCGGGCCGACCAGGCTCCATTAACATTTCAAAAGCCAATCCCTGGAAGCTGAGAGGGGTCGCGGAGACTAATAAACAAAGAAGTTGTTTCTCTGATTAAGTTCCTTTCCTAAGTAGTGAGGCTAAATTTGAGGAGGTTGGATTTTCTCTGACAAATATGCTTCCTGGCCTTCCACTGGGGCAGGGCTGAAACACAGTTAAGTAGTTCTGGCATTTGGTCTGAAGCTGGGGTGAGTAACATGAACTTCTAGAAATGGGGCAGATCTCTGTAACTATCACCATAAAAATCTATGTAGCTGGGTGTGGTGAAAATCTAGACTTGCCCCACCAACCTGCCCCCAGGAGAAGGGTCAACGAATTCACAGATTTGAGTTTTAGGAAAGACCCTGAGTAACTTCCCAACTTGCCTAGGGATAGCAGCTCTTTTCAAATGCTTCGTCCAAAGCCTGCTCTCCATGTTAGAGGGAGGGAAAAAGAAGAGAAGGGGTAGTTAGAGTCCAAAAAGGTTAAGGGTTTAGAGGTCAGTCCTCTCGGCTGAAATACAGCTAATCGAATAGAAAATTTGTCCTCTGGATGAACCTGATTCTGTAATTTAGCCGAACTTCAGTAAAATACCTTTTCAGCTTCTCAACATGAAGGCGTCAGAAAAAAGACATCTTGACTATGTATGAACTCTGTGCTTTTTGTCATAGAAACAATGATGCGAATAAAGCAGGAATATCCATCTTTAATATCCCGACGTGGCGATATTCAAGTATTGCCATGTGCAAGTCTGAGAGTCAGGCTCACCCCAAGGAGGAACAAAGAGCAGTCCCCAGGGTCTGATACAAAAGACCAAGGCTTGGAAGATACTTTAGGAAAGTGGAATTTTGTCTTAGGGACTCCAGTGAATGATTATCTGCCCTTAGCTTTTTAGGAAACATAAGAGCAAATAACATGCCTGGAGAAAACATCTCCCTTAAGCACATTTTCAAAATTACCACTGAAACCTTCATAATGTTCCGAAGTTTGGCAAACTAATCTCAATTCTGCATCTCCCTTACAAACTGAACCCCTCCTCCTTGCCCCCCCTTCGTGGCTCTTTTCTAGCTACAACCTGGTCTTTCTCTTTGGAACCAAGGCTTTGGGGCTTAAGCTTCTGAAGGTTTCTTTCATGGAGTCATCATGAACTGTGGGCATTTCCTTTTACTGCCCCCTACACACACTTATCCTAAGGACCAGTACTTTAGAAAGATGAGCCCTGAACTCTTCCTGGGTCAGGCATAAGAAACATAACTCAAGAGTATATCTCCTGTTTGAGAGTTGACGTTTTTAAGCCACTGTTCTCAAGGCAAGGAAGGCCAGAAAAGTTTTCTGCTTTTACAATTTCTGCTTCTAATTAATGTGTAGAGAAAAACCTCCCTTAGTTTTGTTTAAAAAATAAAAACTTCAGGGGGAAAAAACCCTAAGGCCAACTTTTTGTGGACTTCTATATACTCAATTAGCTCTTTTCTTTCTTCCCTTCCTTCTTTCTTTCAGTAATTTCCTCACCTTTGTGCAACAATCCCTACGCCTATATAGAATCCACACTAATTCCTATAAATACTGTGATATGTAGGTATTTGAGACATTTTGAAATCCAGTTGGAACAGAAAGCACGAGTCATCATGTAATGACCCAGAACATAGAGGTTTTGTTTTCTTTCCCCAGAAGGAAAATGTTGGACCATTTGTTTCTTCTCTCTCTCCCCCTCCTTGCTTTAATCATCCAGAACTGGTTGTAAGCACAGTGTTGAAAAAAAAGCACATGTGGAAATATATTCTCAAGAACTCAGCTGAGTGGACCCTTTGCTTTCCTCTGGAAGGGTTAAGGGCCCCCTACACAGGTTTCAGGAGAGTTAGAGGGGTGGAGTTCAAAATACAGTTCCAGCCAGAAGTCAGTCCACGCTACTCTGCTTCTGTTCCCTAAAACTTACTCAGTCCCCTTCACCAGCTTGAGATTTTTGGCATCAAGATGTCAATGATTTCTATGCCCCATTCCCCAACAAATAAATATTTAAGCACATATAATCTAAACATAAAATAACCCGTTTCCCACTTCCTTCTTATTAGACTCATTTCTTTGGGTATGGGGCCACTGGGAGATTATATATACATATATATGTATATAATCATACCAGAAATTATATGGAAAACCCAGGAAGTTCGGGGATCTTGACCCAGATCACTTGCTTGCACTAAAAACATCGAGCCCAGGAAGGCCAACCTGCCTCAACTCCCCACTATTAAACCACAAAGATCTCTGGCCAGGGGTGAAGCAGGGGGCATGGTCAAATTCACCCAGGGATAAAGCATCCAACCTTCATCTGTAAATTCAAAATCCAACTGTGGAGATTTTCATGAGTTTAATGACTCACCCAGGTGTTCTGTTCTCAGTAGCTCCAGCTTTGTGATAATATGCTCAGGGAGAGAATCCACCCCCCCCGCCCCTGGCCCACTCCAGGCAGGACACTGTCCCAGGCCCACCCCACAGTACCTTTAAGCCCGCGGTGACAGCAGCCCCGGCCTGCCCACAGCTTCCGCTCGCCGGGAGCGCGGGGAGGGATGGGCAAGGGGCCCCCTCTTCTATAAGGTCGTCAGGTCTGTGTGGTGGTCCTTGGCCAGGGGCTGCAAGTGTTGGCCAGGGGCTGCTGAGGCGGAGCAGGAGGAGGACGAAGAAGAGGAGGGGAGGAGGAAGAGGAGGAGGACGATGACGACCTGCCTTTGGTGTTGGGCAGCTTGTGATCTTTTTTTCCACTTCATCCTCCGATTCTGGAACCAGATCTTGATCTGCCGCTCGGACAGACACAGCGTGTGCGCGATCTCGATGCGGCGGCGCCGGGTCAGATACCTGTTAAAAATGGAACTCCTTCTCCAGTTCTAGCACTTGCTGGCGCGTGTAGGCTGTCGGGGACCGCTTGGGCTCCCCGCCGGTGTAGTTGGGGTTCACTGCAGAGACAAAACCGACAGTACCGTCAGCTCAGCCTGCAACCCGAGCGGGGTTAGGCCTCCCCACCCCTTGCACTCACTTCCTGGCGCGCCCCGAGGGCGCTGCCCTCCCCGCGCCCGGCCCCCTGCTCTGCGGCGCTCCCGCCCTCCGCCCGCGCACCACACCACGCTCACCCCCCCTCCACGGCCACCTACCGCCACTCCTCCCGGTCCCTAGGCTGGGTGCCCAAAGGGTGCACCCACCTCCCGGGAATCCCCAACTGTTTGGACACCCCCACCCGTTTCCCTCCGCTCTAAAAATGGAGTCCTCCCCCACCCCACCCCATCTCCACCTTTTTTGCCCAAAGCCAAGCAGTCAGCCACATGGTGCCGGCCTGTTCCCTCCGCTATAAAAATTTATGGAGAGAGTAATTGCGGTGCCCCAGGGAGCCCCCACCCTCTCGCCCACTCGCAGCCCTCCCCAGGGGTCCAGGTGGCCGTCTGGGAGATGGAGGAGCCCGGGGGTGGCGGGACTCAGGCCTTACCCGAATTCACGTGCACCTTCTTCATCCAGGGGTACACCACAGCTGGCTGCTTGAGCGCCGTCCCAGGGCGGGCGGCTTGGGGCCGCCCGGCTGGCTGCAGGCCGAGCACCCGGCAGGGGCGCAGGCGGGGGCGCGGGGGGCGCGGGGCACAGTTCACCCGGGGCGCCGTAATGTCCCCCCGGGCCTCCGGGCTCTTGGCCGTGGCCGCGCGTGGGCAGCACCCGAGGCCAGGCCCCGCGCCGCCGCCGAAAGGCTGCTCGCCGAAGTCGGGCCGGGGTAGAGCCCC
Organism: Cryptotis parvus; assembly: GCA_021461705.1. NCBI lineage: Eukaryota > Metazoa > Chordata > Mammalia > Eulipotyphla > Soricidae > Cryptotis > Cryptotis parvus. Next base: position 82 of record JAJIBD010013456.1, on the reverse strand, counting down.
GGGGCTGGAAGTCGGCCCCCCTGCGCGCCGCCGCTGCCGTAGAAGTCGGCGCCCTGCTCGCCTAGGTAGCCGCCCTGCAAAT
>JAJIBD010013455.1:0-33810 GCA_021461705.1 Cryptotis parvus | reverse complement strand
TCTCCTGTGTGACACCTGCCGATGCAGCCAGGCACCTGCAACACCATGATAATCTTTTGCTAAAAATTATTTGTTAGCTAAAATAATAATGACAATAATAAAGGAAGGTATAAAGAAAAGAGAAAAGAAAATTTCGCTAACACAATGCAAACCCAAGGTTATCAAAATGTTAACTTTGCATATCACTCTGCCTGTGTAGGAGGTAGGCATCTGAGTAGGAGAAAGAGTGCTGTGACCAAAAGGTGAGGTCTCCTAGAGTCCCCATTATCACTAGAATGGGTGCATTTCAAATAACTTAACTCTCTGTGGGAGGGGAAATGACAACTCCAATTAAAACCTGAGATATTTAGAACTGTACTCCAACGGGGAGGGACACACCATGATGCTCTCTCATAAAATTGTTAAATGTTAGATAAAAGAAAAACGAAATATGTAAACAGCTGACTCTTTATCCTCTTATTCATATTCCCATCCTAATCCTACAATGGTTACTACCCATTTATCATCATTACCTCCAAGCTAATAAGCAACATCATGTAAAATAGAATGTTGTTATGGAACATTCTATTCAATGTTCCTAGACAATACTTAGGAGTGAGTGTTATAGTAAACATTTATTTTGACATGTGGGAGAGTGTCTATTCTTTCTGGGAGTTTTCTCACTTCATGAAATCATGTAGTTCTAGATGAAATGTGAGCTATTATACCTAATATTATACCCAATATCGTACTGGGATTGAAGAATCCCAGGACAAAGTAGACTTGTGTCTTTACTGGGGCCTCTTCTAGATCTGTCTTTTAACCAAGCCTTGTTTAGTTTAGTGTTACAGTTCATGTTATATGAACTGTAATATCCAATTCCTAAGGAATTTTCACAGTGGAAAAAAGTGTGTGTGGAAAAAAATGGAAAGAAAGGCAAAATTCTTTTTCACTAGTAGTTAAAAAACCTGGTAAATTTATAACTCCATAATTTCCCTCATGCTCTGTGTCCTTAAATATATAAATATAATCACTTCATATTACTAAATATGACTTAAAGAAAGAAGGTAACCCAATAATTGGAAGTCAACCCACTTACAAATCAAACTGCCAACTTCAACATTCAAAAAGGCTGGTAAGCTCTGGCCATTTGAGCTGTATCTGCTCTGGTACTTGTCTTGTTGTGATCAGGGTCAGAGTCGATCCTATAGAATGCTGGTTGCAAGACCAGAACCCACTTTGGCAATTCACACAGGGCACGTGACTTTCTTAGAGTCAATAGAGAAAAACTATTAATGTGTTCCCTAATACCACTTTTACTGCATCACAGAGGGATCCCTTTTGCGATTGCTCTTGCAGTTTGAGGTATTAACACTAGAGGGCTCTGCCGACTCATGAGCCTTTCTCCCTGCTGACCGTGCTTTTCCTTAGACCCCACCCCGCCTGCTGTGCTCAACAGTCGGCAATATCTGTACCAAATGTTCACTGTGCCAAGTGGGAAGTGGCCAAGATTTAGAATCTTGAAACTGATTATTTGACCTTCTACTAGAATAGAGTATCATTTCAGGATAGAAGTACAAGAAACACACTTTCAAAGCACAAACACGAATAAAAAAAAGTCTATTAACATAGTGCTTCACTTGCCCTGCCTCATCTCCTTTCCAAATATTGATTGTGAGACTAGATGGATTCATTTGAGTCACAAATGTTCATACTACCAGAAATATTTCTCCCGGTATTTGGAGAAATGCTCTGCCTTAGGTTTTCGGTTAGCTATTAACAGTGCTACCTGGTAATAAGAAGCAAACACCACAGCTCAGGTCACCCAAATCATTGGTTGACCTTTAGGAATCACATTTAGGCTTCACATTCTGTGACAGAGGCAGACAAAACCAAGGAGTACAAAGGGGAGAGACTTTCACATAAGGCCCACAACAGAGCAACTAGGATATTCTACTTCATGTACTGAAACCCTTTTTACAGTGGTCTTCGTTTGACACCACTATAAAGGGAGATACAATAAAATGAGTTGCCAGTTGCAATGTGAGGAAGGGAGTGGAAGGGTGTGAGGTTATGGGGAGAGGGAGAAAAGGAGAGAGAGAGAGACAGACAGACAGACAGATGGACGGACAGACAGACAGAGAAGAGGGATTAGATTAGATCCATCCATTAGGTAATTAAGTCTTCCTCCTTAGAGTTGAAGACAGATTTTATTGAATTTTTCTAGGGTTTGGGGGGGCATTTTTGTTTCAGGTCACACATGGCAATGCTCAGGGGTTATTCCTAGCTCTGTACTGAGAAATCACTTTTTGGAGGTGCTCAGGAGACCATATGGGATGCCTGAGATCAAACCCAGGTCTGACACATGTAAGGCAGCACCTTCCAGCTGTAATGTCAATCCAGCCCCTGTAGGCAGATTTTAAAGGGTAATAGAAAAACAATCATAACTAAGGACCACCTGAAATTTCACTCAGAAATGAACAGTCCCATGGGGATAGATGCAACTACTTTACACCTTTATTTAATGCCTTTCGATTGCATTACCAAAGGTTGATTGAATATAGAGCTTGATAAATTAAAAAATATTGTGTGGAGATGGAGAAATAGCATAATGGCTCAGTGCATACTTAACATGTGGGAGGTTCAGGTTTGATCCCTGTCACCACATGGTCCCTAAAGCACCTCAAGAACTACTGTGAACAGAGCTGGGAGTAGCCATGAAATACTATATAGAATGTGGACTTCAAAGAACAGCAAAAAACAAAGAAAACAAAACCGAAAAATTGTTATATTTAACTTGAATTCCTCTTAACATTTCTACTTCTACTATCACTTTTCCTATGTAATGAAGTTATATGATTTGTTTAGCCTGTTCCCAAATATGAAGCTTAAATGTATAAAAGTAAACTACAAATACAAATAAAAGTAAACTACAAATACTTTATTTAACTTTGCAATAAATCTGTGGAAGCCCAGTATGAAAATCTCTTAAAATAGTAGGAGAAGCACCACAGATTATTGGCTTTGCTAACAATTCTTCTCACAGTCTGTGTTATTTGAATGTCAAGACACTGCATACTTGGAATTTGATTCTATTTGTAACAACTTGAAATTCATACACATTTTCAGTACCACATACATTGATTCAGTGAAAAACAACCTACACTTAACTAAAAAGCAGACCTGGAAATGTGAACTCAGTGTATTCGTGTTCACATGGAACAAGCTGTCACCATTTAAGAGACACATTAGTATTATCAACTAATAGTCTCCATTGGGTGGCATTAAATTCCTCTCCAGGTGGATTTTACTGCTCATCCACAAAGCTTCGTTCCTTCTTCCTGTCTTGTAGCTGTGGCATTAGGAATATCTGCAGGAAATGACAATTAAGACAAGCAAGGGCTTTAAACAAAGAGTTTGGATATTTCAGTCTCTTTCTCAGAAACTAAAAAATGTTAAAATCATTCTTACCAACATATATACTGAATGTATGGCTTTTGAAGATCTACCTTGTGAATATCTCAGCTATTTTCTGAAAGATCATTCATACCCCACCTTGAGATGTACTGCTGGGTGTTTACAGGAGGAGCACACGCGTGTGCATATAAATGCTTTTGCCACCAGCTGCCCAATCATTAGCATGACTTGACATGGTTTAGTTTTACTTTACATTATTTTGTTTTGTTTTTTGAGGGCTGGGAATCACACTCAGGGCCTTACACATGCAAGGGAGCACACTATGGTCCACATCTCTCTGCTCTATACCCTGACTTTCTGACCAGCCTACTAAAAGTGCAGCCTGGATGCTACTCACCAATGTCTGCCCAAAAGACAAGAATTATTTTTGAGGGATGAACCATCACTCTTTTGGCCAAGAAACCAGCCAGGCAATGCACCTTTTGGATGCTCCATCCTCATTGTGATTCTACCCAAGCTCGCTGTCGGTTCCCTCCTCTCTCCAAAGGTCAGCCTGAGGTCTGCCCTCTACTGCTAATGGGTGCAAGCAGTGTGCTCAGAGCTCCTGCTGAAGCTAAGACACTCAGTTTTTTCACATCTTCCTTAGCTTTCTCCCTTCCTCCCTCCTTTCCTCTCTCTGGTGCTCATTCTATTTCTCTGCCTTGCAAATGACTCCGAGGAGCTAGGCTGGTGGATGATTTATATTAAGGGGGTAAAAAAAGCACTCCATTTTTTTTTTGAACTGGGCTCCCAGAGAGCACTCAGGGCTGCCTCGCACTGCTCAACGCCTACCTGCTCAACGGCAGGGAAACAAGCTTCTGAAGGCTTTAATGGGATTTTGCCTGAGGCTGTTTTATTAAGATGTCGGTTTTTTCTGCTGCCTCTGCAGCTGACACCATTCACTGTCAGCTGTCCCCTCCCTTTCCCACCCCTACTGCCACCCCCCCAACAATGCACCAAATTATTCGCTTCATTTAGTGTTCATGGTTCAGTGTGGGCAAATTAGGAGAAGTCCTACTGGGCCAGATGAACCAGGCAGAGAGGTGAAAAGCCACTGTGGTACTTAACTGGGGGGTTGAAAGGAGAGGAGAAAAATAAAGGGGAGGCGAAATCAATGCCAATGGGGCACACTCACATTCTATTAGGGGAGACTCAGATACACTCTCAATATACCTATTTGGATGTGAAAATTTACATTAGTCTTTTATAAGATATGTCCATTTGGGAAACACTCTTTATATAAAGTCTTGCATAATTTCCTAGGCTACATAATGTGCATTGTATGCTCATTGCAAAGTGGTTCAGAAATAATGTTAGTCAATGGACTATTCCCTACAGAATGCCTGCCTAGATTTCTTTATTTAAACAAATATTTAGGAATGTATATGTTCTATATATGTACAGATATATGTATACATGCATTCTATATATAACCCCTACTTCTGGAGAGGGATAATTAAACTACAAATAAAAATAAATTAACATAATTACTGATGTGGTCATAAAGATTGAGGGACCATGCATCTGTGTAAGGCAGGGTGGGATGGATATGTAATATGTTTGCAAGATAGGGAGACTTTTGCAACAGAATAGTCCATTTTAATTACTTTTTTATTTTGCACCAAGAATAAAATAAAAGCACCACAAATATAGTGGCTAGGTGGTGATATTAATGCTGACATCTAATTGCTAGTGAAGATTTTACTCATATAGACAATAGATCTATCCAGTGCAGATTTATCTGTCACAGATTTTAAATGCTCTGAATATTTCATGAATTTTTTATGAAGAGGGACAACACAGAGAAAACTTGCTCTCCTCTTATTGTATGGCTGAAACATAACAGCATTATGGAAAAAGAAAATTGACTCAAGAAGTTCAGTAGCAAGGCCAAGAAACAAAGTCTGTTCTGTTTCCTTGGAATAAATCACCCATAATCTGGGGTAATAGTGTTTTCACTTACAAGTCATTCATTCATTCAACCGCTGGACTAGAGCCGTTACCGACTGGATCCCACAGGATGTTAAAAGATCATGTGGCCGCCACCTAGAAGATGGTCAGACTTCCTTGTCAAGACCCTGAAGGAACGGTTTGAGGCTCTTCATATTCCTGAATCAACTAGATGTCATTGGGCTATATTGGCACATGATAGGGTCCAATGGAAATGTTACTGGCGCCCGCTGGAGCAAATCGATCAATAACGGGATTCAAGTGATGAAGTGATCATTCATTCAAGAAATGTTTGCTGTGACTTTTATTTTGTACTTTCTATTTACTACTCCAAATGTTAGATGGGGGCGAGGGGAGAATGGAAAGTGAAAATACACCCTTATATCTGCTCTCCTAGAACTTGTAGTTTAGTGGAGGAGTCAGACATTGGTGAAACAATCAACTATTTCTATCTGCTGGAGTGAAGTGTTAAAACTAAAGAAGAGCTTTTTTGGGAAGATTTGAAGGCAGTTTGAAAATCAGATGAGGAGTTTCCAAGAAAGTAGTCATAGATGATCATCTGAAGAATAAGCAGAAATTAACTAGGTGAAGCTATGTAATATATTATGTGATAAATATATTTGTATGTATATTAAAATATATTGCATATTTATATTATATATATCCTTATGATTCAGTGTATATGACAGAAGACATATGAAAGAAATGACATGGGGACCCTAGAAATCCATCTGATAAAAGCACATACACAAGTAGGCAATTAGGTAAGTTCTCCAAAAGAGGAGAGGTTCAGAGTTCACAGAGCCTGGAAGACCTGTTCTCAAGTGTGTATCTTTTATCTTCAAAGCACTGAAAATCATACCACTTAAAGGTTTTAAACTCTGCTTTATGGAGGACTGTGTCTTATAGTATAATACATTTACTATTAGAGAAAGGAGCCTTTCTAAGCGTGGAAAATAAATTGAAAATGTGCAGGAGTGAAAGCACAAAATTATCTAAAGGACTCTCATAGTATATTGAGCATGGTCCAATTTCAGGAGAAGAAAATAATGTTGAGTGGAATATTAATTAATCTGTTTAATTTACATAAGTAATTATTCTAGATATTCACAAAATATAAAACCAATATGCATATATGTATATGCAAGCAGACACTTGCATAAACAATCTCTTGAAATAAAGTCTGATGTCTCACATGCTTATATATAAAAATTAATTCACATTTATTAAAAATCACTATTTATTGAAGTTACTATAAATTTTATAGTAACAACACAATGTAAATAACTTATTATGCATATTATAATTAGTATAGATTCTGATATCTAAGTTTAAAAACTTACTTGGCATTTGTTACATAATCACTTGTATCACTTGTCTTCCCGTTGATCCTCTATTTGTTTGAGCAGGCACCAGTAACATCGCCATATGTCCTGTCACATGCTAGTGTAGCCCAAGGGCATCTGCTCACTCCAGGAAAATAAAGAGCCTCAAACCATTCCACAGGTCATGGGAATGAGGTCTATAATTATTACTGGTATTTGGCATATCAAATACTACATGGGTAGCTTGCCAGGCTTTGCCATGTGGGTGGGATACTCTTGTAGTCACCTATAATCTCGAGCATTTATTGATGAACAAAGCAGCCGCAAGCAGCTGCAAAGCAGCCGTGCAATCCAGGCTGTGATCAGCTCTTCTGCTGGGTGGAGCTCTGACAAGATGGGAGTCCAGGTGTGAAAAATGGCGGTCTTCATGGTGTGGGGGTTCCTCTGGCTTCTTGCAAGGCTCTACTGATGTTGCGGGCGAGGGCTAGAACCCGCCATCCCAACATATATAATATTATTATTAAAACTACCGTTAAAACTACATGATTACCATTGTAACTATAGGATTACTATTAAGACTATAAGGTTATTTGAAAAGACACTCCCATTGAACTGTTCCATGCAGATCAATCTCCAGGCTGAGAACTCTGGGAGCTTCTCAGACTGAGAATGGACAAGATTCTCCTCCCCACCAGATGACCCAGTAGCCCACACCCTAAATCCTCTGACATATAAACAGCCCACCCCACAACAGAACTTCATCAAACTTCCAAGACACCAAATCAGCACAGCTCCACAGCTTCTGGACTTCATGTTCATGTACACAGTATGTGACACTTTCAAATTTCATAGTACTGACAGCCCAATAGGAGCGCAATATACTTGATAGGAAAGTTGCAGGTGATGTAACCAAGCTCAATGAACAAAAGCAATAGCACAGAGGGTTCAACCAGTACCAATCAGCCCCATAAATCCACAATGATATTAGTAACATCGTTGTAAGATACAAAAATTATATAAGTAGGCATTGATTTTTTTTTGATAATTTCATTTGCTATTTTTTTGTAACAAGCACTATGAAATAAATTTGTTTGTGCCTGAAAATCTGGATGGGTGGGAGGGAAACTGGGGGCATTGGTGAAGGGACAGTCATACAGGTAGTGGTATTGGTATTGGATCACTGAATACCTGAAAGGACAGCTGTAATATAAATAAATTTGTAAATCATAGTGTTTGAATTTAAAAAAGAAAATAAATGTAAAAGGAAATGATATTAAAAGACTATAAGACCATGAAATACCTATTGTGTATTTGTTACTATTGAAGTAAAATGAGACAATTTTCCATTAAAGTACACATTTACCCTCACAAGATATAAAGAAGCCATATATTGGCAAAAGAAAATAGACCTTTTATAAATTGCATAGATTAGGTTTAAAACTAAGATTTATAAACTAAAATTTTTATAAAATCAGTCCTTTATTTAAGATCTCTTATCTCTCACGATCAACGGCTATAAACTAGGTTGTCCAGAAAACACAAACTAGAACAAAACTGAATTCTCAAACTTCATTAGGCAATGGGATCAAAAGATAGAAAAAGTGATTATAAATCATTGTAATCTAAGTAAAATATACTGAAACAAGTACAAGAGAATGTAATGTTGATTGGACTATACTATAACATTAAAATTCAATGTGCAATAAACAGCTTCTTGTTCATATGGGATAACTTTCCTAAAAAATTTTGTGGGAATAGTGTACCTTGGGCAAGCAGATGCCCTTGGTCTACACTTGCTTGCAAAGGACGTATGGAGATGTTACTGGTTCCCACTTGAGCAAATCGATGAGCAACGGGAAGACAGTGATACAGTGACAGTGAGTGTATCTTGGATAAATTCACAAATAAAAGAAAGAGGAGGAATTAATCTTTTTTAATCATTCAAAACTCCTAACTCATTGATTAAAATTTACCTGAGGCACTAATTCCCCTATTTATTGCTTAGCATTCCTCGATGTTGCCTCACAGCACACAGCTTTTTTTAAGACCAAAAGTGTAGGAAAGAAACATTTTCAGTGAATCTATTCCAAAGAGACCAAGATTGTGCAGCAAATGGCATGTAATTGTAAGGCTGACGCTCATGGAAAATAGAGGAATCAATACTGACTCATGTTTGATAGCTGTGATAGTGGTGTTCATTTTCAGTATCTGTTAATTTCCCCCTTCGTTTTGAAATAATTTACTATGCTAAATGGCAATGTTATATTAGTTTGGGGATTTGAGTGATGCAAACTAATATTCTACTAAGAGCTTATAAACAAGTGTGGGCATTTGCATGTAGATCTTTTGTTCATACATTCAGATCGGTTACACACAAAAAGATTACTTAGAGTGAATGTAAAAATGTTTTGAGGGTTTTTATGTGTTTTTTGGGGGGGGTCCCACCAGGAAACACTCAGGGGTTACTCCTGGCTCTTTGCGCAAGAATTACTCCTGGCAGTTATTGGAATTTTCCTCAATCCGCCAGGTATGCTGGTCCAGGACTCTCACACATGGGGCAGAGCTGTTCCTTGCTCTCCCTGGCACAGCCGTTCATGAGGCAGTCGGGAGGCGGCGGGTTCTAGCCTGGCCACCACCTCGGCAGAGCCTCACAACAGGCCAGCCACCCTCCTCACTCCACGGGCCGCCATTTTCCACTTTTGACTTCCCTCGTCAGAACTCACCCAGCAGACCAGCCCATCACAGCCGGCTCGGGCTGCTTGAGGGCGGCTCATCAATAATGCTTTATTTGGAGGGTGTTTAAGGAGTTTGCCTCCTCCGGCAAGCCTGGCAAGCTTCGTATTGTATATGATATGCAATCAGTAAAATATATAGGTCTTCCATGACCTAAATAAGGTTTGAGGGCTCTTATGTTCTGTAGCGCCGTGCCCCTGTTATGCAGAGACAGGACATATGGAGATATTACTGGTGCCCGCTCTAGCAATGTGATCGGGAAGTCGGCGGAGTGCTTGGGGACATATGGGATGCCGGGATCTAACCTGGGTTGGCCAAGTGCAAGGCAAACACCCTACCCGCTGTGCTATTGCACCCGCCCCTGAGGTTTTTTTTTTTTTGGGAGTATGGGTTTCCTCCTTTGAAAGGCAAAAAGTACCAGGAGTCATATGATTTCATAGATTCCAGGATTTCTTACTTGTTTGGAAAATAAAACATATTCCTAGATTTACTACTTATTTTAATGAACAATAGTAATAATGATTGCGAAAAGCAATGTTTTCAGTATCTTTAGTAGAAGTCTATATTTTGTGATTTCTGTTTCCTTTGTAGTGATCAGTAATCACCAAATTTTGGGCAAGGAATTTGTGTATTTTTCTGCTTTAAAGTCAAGTGAGATGGAATTCCTTGAGTCTAATATAGTAGCTAGACTTGGAATTTTTTCAAGTCTAATTAAGGGCAGTACAGTGTTGAAGAAAAGGCTATCTTACTCTGTCCACCACCCCATCTAGGCCATCTTATGCTCCTCTATCATTCTTTGGAGTGTGAACACCAATGGACTTGAGGCAGAATTCAACAAGGTTTCATTATCTGTTAGAGGAGCTGTCTCATATCCAACTTGTCCAGGAAGAGTACAAGAACCTTAATTAAAGCTGTTTACCAATAAAGGAATAAAGTTCCACAAATAAAATCAACTTTGATTTGAAAAGAATGAATAGAGATTCATTGGGTCTTCACAGTAGAAAGCAAAATATTAGCATTTTACCACCATATCTATAACAATATTCTGTAGTTAGAAATCAGTAGTCATATACAACACTTTACTTATGTACTTTATTAACACTTTAAAATAAATTATTATACCACTGTGAGATATACAATTACACAGATGTTCATATTTGGGTTTCAGTCATACAGTGTTCCAGCACCCATCCCCTCCACTAGTGCCCATTTCCCACCACCAATGCCCCCCTGATTCCCTCCCCGCCACACTGGCCTGCCTCTATGGCAGGCACTTTGCTTTTCTCTCTCTCTCTCTCTCTCTCTCTCTGTATCATCCTCTCTCTCTTTTTCCTTCTCTTACACATTGTGGCTTGAAGTACACACATTTAGAGGTTATTATGTATATCCCTTTGCCTACATTCAATGCTCAGTTCTAGGCTGGTATTATCATTTCCAACAATTGTTAGCACATTGTTCCCTTCTCTGTCTTACCTAATCTCTGACTCACAGATACTTGTGGTAAATTCCACCCACTGACAAGACCTTCTGATCCATATTTTGCCTGACGTTGGATATTGGCATCATACTATTTTTTATATCCTGTAAATAAATGCAGTCATTCAATATTTGTCATTTTTCCTCTGGCTAATTTCACTAAGCATGGTCCTAGCCATGTTCATCCATTTATAGGCAAATTTCATAACTTCATTTTTCCTGACAGCTGCATAGTATTCCATTGTGTAGATGTACCACAGTTTCTTTATCCAGTCATCTGTTCTTGGGCACTGGTTGTTTCCAGATTCTGGTTATTGTGAATAGTGCTGCTATGAGCTTAAAAGTGAAGATGGTCCATCCATTTATAGGCAAATTTTATAACTTCATTTTTCCTAACATGGAGAAGATTATGTTGAGTGAAATTAGCCAGAAGGAGAGAGACAGATACAGAATAACTGCATTTATTTTATTTGCATAACATAAATATATATGTACATATTATGATACCAATATCCAAGGTCAAGTGATACATATATCAGGAGGTCTTGTCAAAGGTGGAAATTATCACAAACGTGTGGGAGTCAGAGTCTAGGTAAGACAGAAAATGGAACAGTGTGCTAACAATTGTCCAGGGTACTAATGCCAACCTAGAACTGGGCATTAAATAGAGGCAAAAGATACACATAACAACCCTTTAATGTATGTTCTGTAATCCATAGTCTGGAAGGGAAGGAAAATACAAAGAGAGAGAAAGGGAAAGAAATAAAGAACCTGCCATGGAGGAGGGCTGGGGAGGGGGGAGGGAACCGGGACGTTGGTGGTGGGAGATGGGCACTGGTGGAGGGATGGGTGCTGGAACACTGTATGACCAAAACCCAAATATGAACTTTTTTAATTGTATATCTTTGTAATTGTAAAAATAAAAAATTAAAAAAAAAAAAAAAAAAAGTGCAGATGGTGTTTCTGCTGTGTTTTTAGCCTCCCAGATATATTGCCAGGAGTGGTATTGCTGGTTCAAATGGGAACTCAATTTCTAGTTTTTGGAAGAATATTACCACTTTTGAATTTCCTTGTAAAGGAAGAGGAATTGAGTGTTTAAATAAGGACACACCTATAAAGAAATACCTCTTGAGTTTTTAGGAATTAATTTATTATATTAAAAATACTGGAGTGATGGGATCAAAGCAATAGTAAACAGGTAGGGAGATTGCATTGCCTGTGTCCAACCGGGATTGATCCCTGACACCCTATACTGTCCTCTGAGCCTTTTAGTAATGATCCCTGAGCACAGGACTAGAAGTAAGCTCTGAGCACTATCAGGTGTGCCCCAAAAAAAAAAAAAAAAAAAAGAACTTGGATGTTACATTAGAAAAGACAGAATTTAAAACATCTTCCTTGAATGCTTCCACTATTTTAAAAATAATAAGTAGTATAGATTCTGATAGAATTGTTTATTTTATGTTCCCATGTGGAGGATTTTTGAGATTTGTTGGGCTTGTTTTTCCCTTTTCCCCCTACCCAAACATTATTGAAATCACCTTTGATGTGAAATCATAATACAATTATGGGTATGTGATGATAAAATGGATTTAAAAAGAATGAAAATATCTAAGTGTTAGTGAAAAAATTTCAGAATATATTTATTTTGTGTGTGGAATAAGACTATCAGTTACCAAGTAAGAATCTCCTGAGTATTTGCCATTCCTTGGTTAAGAGATTGTTCCTGGAGACATAGTCATCTGTTGGCCACTGAAGTACCACAGGAAGCCTGGTAACAGTTCTGCCTTAGGCTTACAAAAGCAACTTCTTCTAATAGTAGCTCATTAAAATGCTCTTCAGTTAACTGAAAGAGTCAAGAGCCTTCCTCAGCCCCCTGACACTCAGAAGGAATGTGGGGTCTAAGAATAATTGGGCCCTCTGAAAATGATTGGTTCATCTCTGTAGTGAATGTATTTCAAATTATGTCAGTAGAAGAGTACAAATTAGTCCACAAAGAGGTTCATATGCAATTTAAAGTACTTAGTTGCATCTTTCTACTACAACATAATTTTATAACTTTGGATGAGTTAATATAGTTATATTATATTGAATTTCTTAGACCTATATAAGAGTGGACAATGTGAGAATGGTATTAAGGTAGGATTTTTTTTTTTTATTTTCTACCCCGAACACTTATCATGGCTATTATGCCTGCAAGACATTACCTGCAACTATGTTAGCTATTATAACCTACATGACTATTGTGTAAGTAGATCTTTTCAAGGATCATCCCATTGATTTCCCTTCATAAGCTAAATCTGATAATGGTACTCCAATAATGTAGTATGTATAACTATTTTATGTTATTATATTATATCTTATAAATAATAATGATAATAATAATTTTGCATTTACACTGAATCCCTAGAGACAGAAATAGAATTTAATCATCATGACCTTTCTAAGTCTAAGAGCTGAAGTTATTTATTGAGTAAACATCTGTGGGATCTAAGAGAATGTATACTATGATACTGGAGGGAAGAGATTATTTGGTCATCATTTAACTAAATATAATTGCCCTTCCTATAAAATCACTAGTTTGAAAAATAATTCTAGTGGCTGTGGAAATGCTTAATTACTGAGTCAAACAATACTAGTTACATCATAGTTGACAATAGGAATAAATGAAAAGGATGAACAGTAAAACTAGTGGTAAAGTCAACTGCAAACACATCCCATAAATACTCCAAGAACTTGTGTGTTGAACTATAAAAATGGGACTGAAACTATGGCTCAAATGGTAGAGCATATGCGCAGAGTGTGCAGGGATACCAAATCCCACAAACTGCCCACACCACTACCTTCCAGCATCACTGGGTGTGACCCCTAGGAAAATAACTAAATAATATAGACACGATTTCCTGTCGGGGTATGCTGGGTACCTTGACAAAATCCAGGAGCAGGGTCAGGAATCTCAGTGAAACCTCCACTTGTCAGGGTACTCTAGGCACCCCAACAAATTCCTGGAACAGAGTACTGGGATCCCCTTCTGGCCCAGGGGATCGGCAGCTGGCAGAAGGAAAAAGATGGAGAATCCAGCAAAGTTTCAAAAGGTTTTACTCACACTTGTTCTGGTATACAATCCAGCAATAGGAAAACCCCAGACTTTAGGGTTCCTGACTGGGGCCCATGTGCGTTCAGAATCCTAGGCCAAGATGGCCACTACCATGTGCTAAGACCCAACAGGGAAGAGAAGAGAGAGGAGAAGAGGAAGAAAAGGCAAAAGGCGAAAAGGCAAAAGGGCCAAAGCTTTTATAACTTTCCAACCCAGACCACCCACATCAATGGAAAGCAGTTAGGGCCAATCGCCCTCAGGTAACTTCTCCCAGGACCTCATCTAGCCCAATTGAAATGTTAATATTGACCGAGCCGAGATCTGCTTGGGAAGTGTCCATGCAGGTCCTATGTAGAGTGAGGAAAGGGCATGTATCCGTACCAGTGGATATTCTATAGCAGATACATATTTCTCCAAGCCTTCACAAGATTCTCAACTTTACTTCATAGTTGTTCTGTATATTAGCCTTTAGACTTATTTGAGAGCCATGCTTTCTTGCTTGGAGGCAAACGACATTTCTCTCTGGTCTAATTTCTTAGAGATCCAATGTAGCCAGGTAAATATAATGGTAAGATCTAGCTGGTCCCACAATGATTGTGGAAGCATGAGAGAATATTTATACCAGCTATCATAGAATACATGGTAAGATATACTGCTGCATAAAGTCACAGATTCAGGGGCCAGAGCGATAGTCCAGCAGGTAATCACGCAGCCGCCCCATGCTGGCCCGGTTCGATCCCTGGCATCCCATATTGTACCCCGAGCACTGCCAGGAGTAATTCCTGAGTGCAGAGCCAGGAGTGTGGCTTGAGCATTGCAGGGTGTGACCCAAAAAGCAAAAAAAAAAAAAGTTACAGATTCAAACTGTTTTCCTCTCTCTATCTACATAGTGCCCTGCAGGAGGTAACTCCAGGCAAGATGCAGAAGCTCTGAGCAACAGTTTACTGCAACAATTTCCCATTTGAAAAATAAAATTAATCTTACAAGGCAATCTTACTGATAGAAGGGTCAGAAAGAAATTTGAACTAAAAGGCAAAGTTCTTTCCTTCCCCTTACTAGTCATGAAAACTTTCCTCATTTGCCCAAGTTTCTAATTTGCAAAGCTGAAGAAAAAATTTAAAGTCCTTTGATATAAGAACATTTCATTTCAGTCCCATGCATGAGGCAATAAAATCATTTGTATTACACACCTAAGAATCTTCTTATGATATTTTACTTCTATATTGTTTCCTAATATTTTATATTGCCCCCAGTTCCAAAAAGGCTTTTAATAGTACAAAAGCTCTACCACCGCAATCTACCACTGCAATGAAAGAACTCTAGCTCTAGTCCGAACTTAGACCATACAAGAAAGCCCAAGTCTCCCATCAACGGAGATCACTGGAGAAGAGTCCTACCCAAAATAAGAAGTGGGGACTGCCTCAAGTCAGTCTTCTTATATACACCAAAGTAATCCTAACTGTTGACATGGGAGGGTCCTGTCAACAAAGAACCCTAAATAGCTTCTAGATAGAAGAGGGTAGAAGGGTGGTGCCATACCCTTTTATAGGTATAAACCCTATTATAGGTATAAAAGGAGTATGCCAAGGACTAATCCCTTCTTCAGAGATGATCTCTTATGTAAAACACTGGAGAGAGGGGGAGGGCTAGTATAAAGTAATACATCTTAATTTCATGGGTTCATATAATCTAAATGGTATCCACAAGGTCCTTCTTATTTATTATCTGCACCAGAGTGATTCTTAGTATTTTGATCTCTGTGTACTGAAAAGATCACGCACACCCTGCTTGAGGGCAAACTAGTATACCTTCCTATAATCTTAAACACTAGTCTCAACATAGCCAGGGTGGCAGTCTCCTAGTAAAATGACATGATAAGAGAGGCACTGAGAGAAATGAATCTTAAGTGTTTTCAAGTCTTCTCTCCCTCTATCACTACTTAAAGGAGTTTCTGGCTTTATAATTATAAGTGAGATAACTTATTTCCTCGTCCGGGTCTCAAGGGACAATGCAATTAGGAAATCGAGGGTTAGGAAAAGTATTTGTGAGTTAAACTTAATATATTGTAGGTATTCATGCCAATTTTTAAGAAAAGTTTGTTTACCTAATTATTCATGCCCTATTGCTTTGCCTTTCATTTTATTTATTTATTTACTTTCACTTTGAGGTAATATATATACGTGGCAATCTCAGTGCTAACTCCTGACTACAGAGCTCAGGGATAACTCTTCACAGTGCTCAGGGAAACACGAACATTGAACCCATGCTGGCACATGCAAGACAGGTAAACTACCCTCTGTATTATCAATCGGACCCTTGTTTTTCAGTTATTAAAGGTAAGATAGTGAATGATCATGTCCTTTTCAGAAACATACAGAAAGTTTCTTTGATTTCTTTAAAAACTGCATTTGAGTTTTCACATGGTTCTATACCCACTTTCAATTTCTTAGTAGCTTTATTTGTAATTTTATGCAGAGACCTAGAAGACAGGGGAGTACTATCAACCAAGTTTCAGCACTAAAGTTCTAACTTGCTGTAACATTTTGGCATCATATATACATATTAAAATTCAATTCATAGCTATTCTCTTTTAATTAAAAAGACATGGTTGCCTTCAGCTTTATGAAAATTATGATATGGAACATCTTATGAAATATGCCATAACTATTAAACTGAATTCTATTTAGTATTTTGATTAGAAATTGAGGAAATGGTACATTAACTGCTTTCTGAGGCTAAGCTCAAAAATATTCTATTTGCTGTTGCCTTTTGCAACATATGTTATATTTATAATTGCCTTATTAAATCTTATATATTGCAAGTGATAATCATACTGCCCAAAGCTATAAAATCATTAAACATATAATGGCATTTAAGCTGTTGTATCTACAAATGTGAATTTTTATTTTTAACTTTTTAATAATGTTCTTAACTGAATGCTAGAAACAGTCATCAACTATTTGAAAGAAAAATAATTATTTCTACCAATATCTGGCAAGTAGTACTTATGAGGAAGTCATAGTCTGTGTTCAGCCAGATACATATGGACATTAGAGAACATTTGCATGTAAAAAAAGGAGTGTAGGTTATGGTTTAATAGAGAGGGCATATAGATTAATTTAAGTTTGTAGGTCTAGTTCAAGCTATCCACACTCTGCTGACAATCTTTTCCCTATGTATTCTATTTAGTTTTGCCTGCCAAACTGAAGTATGGCATTCTGATTGACTTCTGCCCTTCTCACTTTTCTATTTTTTCTTGAAAAAAGACATCAGTTTTATCCTTGAAACTTGTTTCTCTTTAAAGTTCCCCCTCAATAAAATTTTATCATCGTTCTAACAAAATGAAGGGGACTCCTAAATTAGCGATGTATTTCCATTACTAACGTCTGTCACAAGTTCTGGAGAATTATTCTCATGCAATTTCTTCCTGATGTTCTACTTTTCCCCATAACTTACCATGTCTGTAAATACAATATCACTATATTCACAAATATTTCACATATTTCAATTAATTTTTATTTTGGTCTATCCTAAGGACTATACAGCATGCACACCACACTTATATAATATCACTAAAATAGTGACTAGATTTTGGGGATGATCTTGGTTTTAAATTAATACAACTGAAACTTAATTTTTACAGAATGAAAAAAAATAATGCAAATGTAAAATAAAAGCAGTTAATGGATGAGATCCTGCTAACTTAAAAGCATATTGTACACGTCCTAATTTCCAGCATTGGGTTAATTTTTCCTCTACATTTTATTTTAAGATTTAAATAGGAATTAAATTATTCAGTCTCAATGAATAATTTTGAAAAAAATAATAGAAAAACTCAAATAATAATAATAATGTACTAAATATTGATTTTATGCATGTACTTTGTACCAAATTCTGTGATTGACACTTTCAAAGCATTCATTTTGGGGGGGAGAAAGAAGAGACAATCCAGTAGTTCTCAGTGTCTAGTGCAGGTCTGTGCTCAGGGATCACCCCTTATAGTGATCAAGGAACTATACAGTGTAACAAGTGAACATGGTCCTCCTGCTTGCAAAACTCATTTTCCACGTGTTCAGTTATTGAGCTATCTGGGTCTCCAAGCATTATTTTGCTTCTTTGGTTTCTTTGCACAAAAAATTTTGTGTTTTTCATTGCTGTTGATTTTTTCATTGCCCTAGTGTCACACCAAATACTGTTCAGGGGTCACCAGAGCTATTTTCTATGATGCTTTGGTGTGAATAGGGGTGAGAATGGGGGGGGGTAGATTAAACCTAGGTCCTGTACGTCCAAATAAGATTCTCTGTCACCTGAGTTGTGCTTCTGGCCCCAAATCTTGTTTTTTTTACTTGTTTAATAACTCATGTAAATATGTATTTGATTCCAAACCATTAATTGAAAAAACATTGTCTTTCTTGATTTAATTACAATGTCATAAATTAAGGGATTAGAATAAATTGGTAAAGTGCTTATACTGGTAAATTTGCTGTACTGTTGATTTTTTCATTGTTTAAAGATCTTTTTATTAAGTAAATGAATAAAAACAATTTAATAAATAAATATGCATTAGAAGAAGTTGTGAAGAAGATGCCACTTGGATTTTTAGAAGAATTTCTTAATAATACTAACATAATAAAGTCAGTGCTTTCATTTTTGAGTGTGGAGGGAGACATAAATACTTCAACTACAACTATGTCTCTCCACCACCCATTATAAGTGACTCTTTTGTGACTTACGAAATAGGGGCCAGAAAGATAGCACAGTGGGTAGGGCATTTTTCTGGGAGCAATAGATACTTATAGTAGAGTGGGAGGGTGAAAATCAATACCCAAAAGTCAGTGGCTTTCCTATATACAAATAAGGAAAGAGAAGAAAGGGACATTAAGAAAACGATTCCATTCACAATTGTGCCACAGAAAGTATAATTCCTAGAAATCAGCTTAACCAAGTGTTTAAAGGACCTGTGCAAAGAAAACTATAAGATACTGCTTCAAGAAATAAAAGAGGACATGAAGAAATAGAAACACATTCCTTGCTCATGGATGGGGAGAATCAACATTGTCAAAATGATAATACGCCCTAGAGCTTTGTACAGATTCAAAGCGGTGCCTATAAGGATACCCATGACATTCTTCAAAGAAATTGACCAAACACATTCCATATTTGTATGGAATAGAAAACCCCCATGGATAGCTAAAGCAATCCTTGGGAAAAAGAAGATGGGAGGCAAAAGGCATATGAAAAAATATTGTCAGAGAAATGCAAGTCAAAACATCAATGAGATATCATCTCACACCACAGAGACTGGCACATCTCCAAAAGAGCAAGGATAACAAATGCTGGCGTGGATGCGGAGAGAAAGGCACTCTAATCCATTGTTGTGGGAATGTCCACTGGTACAGCCTTTTTGGAAAACAATATGGACATTCATCCAAAACTAGAAATTGAGCTCCTGTTTGACACAACCATATCACTCCTGGGAGTATACCCTTGGAAGCCAAAAACACACAGCAGAAATACCACCTGCACTTTTGTTTTCATAGCAGCACTATTCACAATAGCCAGAATCTGGAAACAACCAGAATTATTGAATGGATAAAGAAACTTTGGTACATCTACACAAAGGAGAACTATGAAGCTGTTAGGAAAAATGAAGTTATGAAATTTGCCTATAAATGGATGAACATGGAGAGGATCGTGTTGAGTGAAATTAGCCAGAAGGAAGAAGACAGATATAAAATGACTTAGAATGACTGCAGTTATTTGCTTAATATATATATTCTATATGTATTTTTATATTATATACATATATTTATATATATAGTGAAATCAATATCCAAGGTCAGGCAAAACATGGATCAAGAGATCTTGTCAAAGGTGGAATCTACCACAAACGTGTGGGTGTCAGAGGTTAGGTAAGAAGAAGGGAACAGTATACTAATAATTGTAGAAAGTGATAATGCCAGAATGGAATTGAGCAGCATTGAATTATGGCAAATTGATACACATGATAACTTCTAAATGTATGTATTGTGATCCATAGTGTGTAAGATAAGGAAGAGAGAAAGGAGAAAGCAAGAGAAGAGAGAAAAGAGATAAAGAACCTGCCATAGAGTTAGGCTAGGGGATGGGTGAGGGAATTGGGGACATGGGCACTGGTGGAGGGATGGGTGCTGGAACACTGTAAGACTGAAACCCAACACATGAACTCTGTCTAACTGTATATCTCACGGTGGTATAATAAAAATACAAACAAACAAACAAATAAATGAATGACTGAATGAATGACTGACTGAATGAATGAATTAATTAATTAATTAATAAAAGAACATCCCCAAAAAAGAAGTGATCCATGAGCACACAGCCAGGAGTAAATCCTGAGCAAGTCACCCAAAAAAGATAATTATAGAAGAGAAAACTGCAATATCTAAAATCCAAAACTCATTAGATGGGCTCTGCTGCTTGATGGAACTGACAGGATTGACTCAGTAAATATAGAGCAAAGAAATAGAATAGTTGGGTTCTAATAGAAAATAGGTCACAAAAATATAGATTTTGTGGATTTTTTGTTTGAAAAAAAAGTTTCCATTAACAGAGTCCTAAGAGAAGTGAAAGAGCATAGGGTAAAGTATTATTTGAATAATTGATGGTTCAATAATACCAAATTTGGTGAAAAACATAAATCTCATTAATTGAGCAAGCCCAGGTAAAATAAAACAAAGAATACACAGCAGAAAATATGAAAGAAAAATATGTAAAATTAGAGATGAAATTAAAAAGAATCAGTTAAAGATAATTCAACACCTTTAGAGAAATACTAACTGGAATATAAAAGAATTTCTATCTGAAATTGTGGGCACCAAAAGAAGGAAATATTTTTTATTTAATTTTATTTTTTTGTTTTTGGACCACACCCAATTGTGCACAGGACTTATTCCTGTAGATTCAGGGAACCATATGGGATGCCTGGGATTGAACCATGGTTAGCGCCATGTAAGGCAATCCCCCTATCAGCTGTACTATCACTCAGGCCCCAAAGGGGACATTTTGAACTTTGAAAGAAAATACATCATATACCTTGAATTCTAGAGTGATAAACGTTTTCCTTAGCAATAAAAGGGAAATGTGACATTTTCAGGTGAGGCAAAATTAAGAAAATTTGTACCAAACATCTATTTGGGGGTGAAGGGATGTCTTGGAGGAAAACTGGAGCACGCACTTGGCAGTACTCAGGGCTTACTCTTATACTCAGGGTTTCCTCATGGCTCTGGGCTTAGGAATAACTTTTGGTGGTACCAGTAAAATCTCTAAGCACCTCAGGGTGTGTCCCCTAAACAAAATGCATACCTATATGTACATATATATGCATATGTGTATATAAAATAATGTTTCATGTTTAATATAGAAGGATGAAAAATATTATTATGGAAACAATTTTTAAAAAGCATTAATGATTGTTATGTCACTGTCACTATCTTCCCATTGTTCATTGATTTGCTCAAGCAGTCACCAGCAACGTCCCCATTCGTTAGGAATAGGGTCCATTATTGTTACTGTTTTTGGCATATCGAATACACCATGGGTAGCTTGCCAGGCTCTGCCATGGCTCTGGCTGGGTTCATCCCAGTCTTTTTCTATGTCAGACCATCAACCATCCAGGGCCCACAGGGCAGAGCCCTGTTTGTGTATACAAGCCTTTCTCCTGTCTGCCACCTGTTGACACAGCTGGTTACCACAACCACACCTGCAACCTCAAGGGATAGGATATAGATTTATTTAATCATTATTATTATTTTCTTTTTTTGCTATATTTGGTCACTGGAAATGCTCAGGTATCACTCCTGGCTCTGCACTCAGGAATTACTCCTGGTGGTGCTTGGGCGACTATATGGAATGCCGGGATTGAAGCCGGGTCAGCCATGTGCAAGGCAAATGCCCAACCTCTGTGCTATCATTCTGACCCCTCATTTAATCATTATAACTGCCCTGTGACATAGGGAGTACCATCATTTCCACTCTGAAGATGAACATAGGGAGGTTAAATGACTAGTCAAAAAACAAATAATTGTTATGATACAAATTAATTACATAATGAAGAAAATTTCTAGAAACAAAAAAATTATATTTATAATAAAAATATCAACTCATGAAAAAGATAAAGCCATCCTAATTGTGTATGCATCAGAGATTCAAGATGCATATAGCAAAATTGATAAACAAATAAATGGACAAATCTGTCATTGATATTTGGAATTATCATATGCTAAACTCAGTAATTGTCACAACCATTAGAAAGAAAATAAACAGTGGTATCAAATTCAGCAGGAGCCAAAAAGCTGAAGGCTGAGGAACCTTTTCCCCTTCTTTTGGGTAGGACTCCTCTCGGCTGAGATCCTTTCTCTTTGGTGGGAGACATGGGCTCTCTTGTATGGTCCAAGTTCTCACCAGAGCGAGAGTTCTTTCATTATATTGGATTACGGTGGTAAACTTCGCAGACATAGGGGCAGAGCTGCTACTGGCTCCCCCCGGAAACAGGCGGCTCATAGGCCCGGGAGGGATGGTGGGTTCTAGCCCTGGCCCACCATCCCAGAAGAGCCTCGCAACAAGCCAGAAGACCCCCCCACTCCATGAGGGCCTCCATTTTCCACATCCGGACTTCTCTCTCGTCAGACCTCCACCCAGCAGACCAGCCTATCAGCGCCCGGCTCACGCGGCCGCTTTGCGGCGCCGTTCATCAATAAATGCTGGAGTTAGAGGTGCCTACAAGAGTATGCTACCTGCACGGCAGAGCCTGGCAAGCTACCCGTGTTGTATTTGATATATGCAAAATACCAGTAACAATTATAGACCTCATTCCGGAATGGATTGGGGCTCTTTATGTTCCTGGAGCAAGCAGATGCCTTGGGCTCTACTAGCATGAGACAGGACATATGGAGATGTTACTGGGGCCCGCTCGAGCAAATCAATGATGAACGGGAAGACAGTGATACAGTGATCAAATTCAGCAATACTATTAACCATTAGAGTCTTATTGAGTGTAAGAAAGCCTTGGGGAAAAAATAAAGAAATCATAGTGGTCAGAGAGATAGTACAGCAGGTAGGACATTTGATTTATATGTGGCAGACCTGAGTTGGATTCTTGGGA
This sequence comes from Cryptotis parvus, assembly GCA_021461705.1. NCBI lineage: Eukaryota > Metazoa > Chordata > Mammalia > Eulipotyphla > Soricidae > Cryptotis > Cryptotis parvus. The sequence goes on along the minus strand of JAJIBD010013455.1, from coordinate 10,655 downwards.
CCCCCTATGGTCCCTGAGCCCTTCCCAGTGTGGTCCATGCATACAGAGTTAAGAGAAAGCCCTGAGCACTGCCAGATGTTGACACAAAACCAAAAAAAAACAAAGAAGTCTCCTTATGACACATCTCTGTTACTTGATTATATAAATAGTCATGAATTTCATTAAATTACATCAGTAAAATTGCAAGGGGCAACATAGACACACAGACACATGCACACATAGAGAATGAATGCAATAATAATCAACTTGAGAAAATTGAATGAGCCTACAAATGAGCAGTACCAATGTTAAATTTCATGTACTGACATATTACAATTATGTAAGATATTGACCTTGGAGAGGCTGCATAATGTATTCATGGAATTTTCCTAAACAGATCTTCAAAATTCCTATGTCAGAATCATCTTGTTTAAAGAAAGGAAAAATGGGGGCTCTGATAGATAGCATGGTGGGTAAGGTGCTTTTCTTGCACCCGGCCTACTGGGTTTCAAGGTCTGGCCTCCTGTATGGTGCTCCAAACTGTACCAGAGATGATCCCTGAGTACAGAGCCAAGAGTAATCCCTAAGCATCACCAGGTCAGCCCAAAATCAAAAGGAAAGAATTAAGAAAGGCCAAATGCAAAGGTTCTATGTGTATGCTACCAGAATCCCAGTTCATTGATGTCTCTGCAGTCTATATAGCACTATATTTACTGATGAAAAGAAAATTGGGGAGTCGGAGCGATAGCCCAGTGGGTAGGGCATTTGCCTTACACGCAGCCGGCCCATGCCGGCCCGGTTTGATCCCTGGCATCCCATATGGTCCCGGAGCACCGCCAGGAGTAATTCCTGAGTGCAGAGCCAGAAGTAACTCCTGAGCATCTCTGGGTGTGACCCAAAAAGTAAAAAAAAAAAAAAAAACGAAAAGAATATTGGGAATTACAGGAGATTCGATTTTTCTTTTCAAAATGTTGCATCAATTAAAACCCGAATAAATGTTCAAATATTCACATTCTATAGATAAGTTACAAAAAGTAAACCTTTGTAATGTATCCAATTGTTTTCCACAACATCTTTATTCTAGTTTGAAAAAAGAATTTTTTTTAATACAGACATTTCCTCTCAAGGTTGCTTTCCCACTCCACAATGCACTCACTCTCTGGGATGGGGCCAACTCGACCGGTGTTGCCTAATCCAGTGGTGCTCAGGAGCAAGTTGGGTCACATTGACTGCTGGGACCTTGCAGTAATTGGTGACATTCTACCAGGAATAAAACTCTGCGTCTCTCAAATGTGGCTCTACCATTGAGCCACATGGCTTGCTTTCCCTTGCCCAAGACATTATTTTTCAATGTTTTGGTCTGTTTGGGGAGACCATACCTGGCAATGGTCAGTGGTTACACCTGGCTCAGCACTCAGTAATTATTCCTGGCAGTGCTCAGAGTATCATATGGGATGCTGGGGATCAAACTCAGGTTGGTCATGTGCAAGACCAGTGCCCTACCAGCTGCTCTGTCTCTCCAGACTCAGACCAGGCAAGTTATTCTCTACTTATCTCTGATATGGATATCAAACCGATAAACTCTTGAACACTTATGAAGCAAATAATGATTTAAAATACTATAAAGTTGTATTACGATTCCTTATCATGTAAAGCACCAGAGTCAGAGGGGTTTTATTTTCAGAATGAGCAATAACAGGAAGTTTTGGGTCCCCTGAAAGATAAACAGAAGTGCTCTAGTCATTGCAATATCATGTACAGCTTTAGACACAAGATTGATTGAAAGCATGTTCAAAGTCCTTACTTTATTTTTTAATTTATTATATATTTTTATTTTTAGTGTCACACCTGGCAAAACTCAGTGGTTACTCCTGGCTCTGCACTCCAGGAGGTGTTCAGGGAATCATATGGGATGCCAAGGATCGAACCCGGTTGGCCATGTGCAAGGTAAATGCCTTACCCACTGTGTTATAGCTCCAGCACCACAGTCCTTACACTATTTTTTTATTTTTAGACTTTTTATTTATTTACTTATTTATTTTGACAATTACAAAGAAGTTCATGTTTGGGTTTTGGTCTTAGAGTGTTCCAGCACCTATCCCTCCACCAGTGCCCAATTCCCACGACCATGTCCCCAATTCCTCCCCCCTCCCCTAGTCTGTATATGGCAATTTCTTTATCTCTTTTCTCTCTTTCTTTTTTGCTCTCTATATCTCTTCCTTCTCTTACACACTGTGGATTACAATACATACATTTACAGGTTATCATGTGTATCTTTTTGCCTATATTCAATGCTCAGTTCTAGGCTGGTATTATCACTTTCTACAATTATTAGCACACTTCTCCGACTTTCCTAACCTCTGACTCCCACACGTTTGTGGTAAATTCCACCTTTGACAAGACCTACTGATCTATGTTTTGCCTGACCTTGGATATTGGTTTCATAATATATATGTATATATTTATATCATGCAAATAAATGCAGTCATTCTATATCTGTCTTGTTCTGAAAAATAGTTGACACAATTTCTATCTTTTCTGCTTTGTGGCTCAGCATGTGGTCTATCTTGTAGAATGTTCCATGTGCACTGGACAAAAATGTGTATTCAGCTTTTTTGGGATGAAAAGTCCTATATATATCAAACCATCTCTCTTTCATTTCTTCCTTCAGGATCAGTATTTCCTTGGTGAGTTTCAGTCTTGTCAATCTACCAATTCTTGAAAAAGCAGTGTTGAAATCTCCAACTATTATTGTGCTACTGTTAATGTCTTTTTTAAGATCTATTAGCAATTGTTTTAATTATTTTTCTGGCCCTCGTTAGGTGCATATATGTTTAGTAGTGTGATTTCTTCCTGATATACATACCCTTTAATTATTAAGAAATGACCTTTGTTGTCCCTTCAAACATTTTTCAGACTGAAGTCTATATTGTCAAATACTAGTATGGCCAAACCATCCTCTTTGGAGGAATAGTTGCGTGGAGAATTGTCTTCCAGACTTTGCCACAGTCCTTACTTTAAAAACAAGCAGAGATAGTAATGTTATGACTTTCTGTAATTCTTCTATATAAGGTATCTTTCCACACTTAAAATATAATTTAAACAATTTTACTAAAATTGTATTAAATATCTGCTTAAAATAGATAATTGGAGACAATGTCCTGAGACTTTTAAATTAAATTCTTTTAATTTTATAATTAATTAGGAGACAAGTCAGCAGCAAAAATAATTAGAAAAAATTAACTTGTGCTTGAAACACACTGCAAGAATAAAAGCTGAGGCAAAATCTCTGTAAATCAATCCATCCAATAACTCAAAGATCTGCACACAAAGTCAATGTCATTGCATGATTTGTTAAATATATTTAACTTGCAGTTATGAAGTTTTCTGTTCTATGTCATCTATATTCATCTTTTAAAGTTAGGCTAAACCAATTCCACAATTCATAAATTATCAAGCCATTTAGGGTGCATAATTAATTGAATTGCACTGTGCCATATTTATGAGGGTTATTCATGCACAGTATGAGATAATCATAAATTATTTTGTTAACAAAATCTCTTGAGGGACTTTTTTAAAGAGCTTTCCCTTGAGTAACTTCCCTTGGTGTGACTGCTGTCTAATTTTTCCCCCGTTGGTTAAATCAGGAATGAGGCTATTTATTGCTTTTAATTATGAGACTAATCTGAAAAATACTGAAGCAGAGGAGGTGCAAAGCAATATTGGGATTTGGAATTTTCAAATGTTTGAAAATGATTTGCTGAGGAAAATGAAATTAAATATTTGTAGATTTTATGTCTATATTTATATTTAAGTTTACCCCTAAGTTACAGCTGTATTCTAGCTTGCATTTCTTGGTACTAAATGTAAAAAAGACCGAAGTCTATTTTTTATGTGGTGGAGTTTTTTTTAAATAATTTTCTGGAGCAACTTTTAAAAAGCAGAGTCCCAAGCATAATTTATGACCATAAATAGTAGAAGGGAAAGAATTTTTTTTCCTTAAAGATATAGGAGACCAAATGCATCAGATAATATTTAATTGGGACTGGAAATGTTCCAAGTTTGACTTTAAAAAAAAAAGCTTTTGATTTACAATAGTTCATGTTGGGCTTATGTTGAGCCTGCCAAGAATCCAAGCTAGATCACAGTCGTTTTCGAAATAAACACAAGCTTAATCCAATGTAGGTATTTCAAAACTCCCACAGCTTTCATTATAGCATCATCTGTTAGTGAATGATTTATAAATCACCTTCTATAAATACATTTCTACAAGATAGAGAATGAGATGTTTTAACCTGAGGACAAAGGACATGTCTAACAGACATTAAAGCCACATTTAGAACAACTTTTCTTGGGAACAAATATATTTCCTGTCCATGCTTTTGTTTTATAAGATATAGTGATTATATCTGAGCATTTATAGTTCCTAAAATGTTCCTATCTTGCTCCACAGATATCAGTCAATAAACGAGCTATTGTCACCTAGTGCCAGTAGAGGGACTTATTAGAATTCTGCTATACTCAAGGCACCCAACTATGTGCTTTCAGATACCAATTAAGATTCTGAGTTCTTTAATCTGGCTAAGGGGTTTGATTCTGAGCTTCCACATTCATCTACCTTGAGTCTTGGGCAAGTTCCTTTATCACTCTGTATCCACCCTTCCCCTTTCTTACAATGAAGATAATAATGAAAGTGCTATCTAGGGGTTATCATGTAAATCCCTTTGTCTGTATTCAATGCTCAGTTCTAGTCTGGCATTACCATTTCCAACAGTTAGTAGAACACTGGTATGTATTTATATTCCACATATGAATGCAGTCATTCTATGTCTGTCCTTTTCCCTTCTGACTGATTTTACTAAGAACCTGCTATAGAGGCAGGCTGGGGGAGGATGGAGGAAATCTGGGGGCATTGGTGGTGGGAAATGAGCACTACTGGAGGGATGGGTGCTGCAAAATTGTATGATGAAACCCAATCAAGAACAGTTTTGTAAATGTTTATCTTACGGTGTTATAATAAAAATAAAATAAATAATAAAAAAATAATACTATGAAGGGGAGAGAGACAGTACAGCAGATGAGGTTCCTGCCTTATCTGCAGTCAACCAGGGTTCAATCAATTGGGACCCCTGAGCACAGCCAGGATTGATCCCAGAGAGCAGAGCCAGGGAGTAAGCCCAGGAACACAACAAGGTATGGTGTGGCATGTACCCTTTTTCCCATCAAAATAAAAAATATGAGTAGACATTAGCTAACATCAAGGATAATACATTACTTATCTAGTACGAAACTAAGAGGAGTGCCAAGTATAACATCAGTTATTAGATATTACTATTTTTACTATTATTTTATAGAGGACAAACTTCAAGCTAATCAAATTTTCTAAAATTTCATGCTATTTCAATAATATTTTTAAGATGATACTATGATCTTTGTGTTAATCACAATTCTGCATTGCCATTTAGTAATATCATTCTTTAACTGCATTTATAGGAAAAGTAATATGTATCTCCTCAATTTGTAGAACTAGCTATACAAAATCAAAGCATTTTAGTGCAGTGGGTGGTGAAAAGTAAAAGATAACTAAAAAAATTTTTTCATAATTACTCAATATTAAAGTTTTTTGTGTTTGCAAAAAAAATCCTATATATTTCATATATAGATGTTACTTGTTACAAACATAGTTCCAAGGCAGACACTTGATTTTAAATATTCATTATACATCTAATTGTCAGTTAATAATTATTATTATTATTATTTTTTTGCTTTTTTGGGTCACACCTGGTGATGCTCAGGGGTTACTCCTGGCTCTTCGCTCTGGAATTACTCCTGGCAGTTGTCTGGGGACCATATAGGATGCTGGGGATCGAACCGGGACCAGCATGGGCCGGCCGCGAGCAAACGACCTACCCGCTGGACTATCGCCCCGTCCCCGTTAGTTAATTATTATTAGATAATTATTTAACTATATAATATCAATATAAAATATATTTTAATTATATAATTTTTAAATTTTATTATATAAATTCTATAAATAGCTCTATATTGTTCATTATTATTAACTACTTAACTACGCTTTTTGTTTTACCTGCCAGGTAGATATTTATAAAATTTAAATAAGCAAGGTTCAGGGGCCGGAGCGATAGCCCAGTGGGTAGGGCGTTTGCCTTGCGCGACCGGCCAGTGCCGGCCTGGGTTCGATCCCCAGCATCCCATATGGTCCCCAGAGCACCGCCAGGAGTGATTCCTGAGTGCAGAGCCAGGAGTAACCCCTGAGCATCGTCGGGTGTGACCCCCAAAAAAAAAAATAAATAAATAAATAAATAAGCAAGGTTCTAATGCTTATAAAGCAAATAACACAGATTCTGGACTATTTTTAGGTAATCAAGACATATCATCTGCCACTATCAGCAGTATTGATGAGATGGCTGTTATTCACAGCATGTTAACTCAATTTAAGACAGGTTGCTCTTCTTTCAAGCTCATTCAAACATATCCATTAAAAATAGAGATTTGGTGATTATTTAGAATAAAAAAACTTAGATAAATTCTTAAATTCTTTACTCCAGTATGAATATAGAATTGTAAACAAAATTCACTATCGAACCGGAAACAAGAGGGAATGGTAATGTCACAAGCAATGCTATTTGCTCCACTTTACAATTAGGCTAGAGAACATAGACAGTTGGGTCTACTGAAGTTTCAGATCTAGCCTGTAGCATATTTGAAGGTGCTCCAAGGAGATAGAAGATCCCCAGTAGTTTTACAACCCTCCAAGGATTTCTTTTATATCTGCAACTGTACAGAGTCCTGCTGATACAAGCAAGGTAACTGTCCCAAAACAAAACATGAAAAGTCCTTAAGAGAATGAAGAACAATTAAGTTATTTGCTACCTTGTAGGTAGCAATTATTCTGTGAAGCAATGGGCTTAAATCTAAGTATGACTATTATTAAGCAATTTTATAGTGCCTTATTTTGAGAAGTGTATTACAATAATTTTTATTAGATATTCATCACAATAACCCTGTGAAGGAGGTCAGAATATCTCCAAAGAAGAAAAAGATGAAGCCTATTTTTTTTCCTTATACATTTACGATAAAATAATTCTGGGGCTGGAGCAATAGCCCAGCGGGTAGGGCATTTGCCTTACACGCGGCCTGTCTGTGCTGGTCCAGGTTAGATCCCCAGCATCCCATATGGTCCCCCGAGCACCGCCAGGGAGTAATTCCTGAGTGCAGAGCCAGGAGAAACCCCTGAGCATTGCCGGGTGTGACCCAAAAAAAGCAAAAAAAAAAAATTATATTTTTCCTGTGCTAAATATAAAAGTTTTATGCTGTGATTTCTTTGGTGCTCTAGTACCTGACCTGGTTTAATAATGTGTAGTTTGTAATCACCATGTCTCTCTTAATTGCCTGATGTAATAACTATGAAAATCCTGAATCCTTGAAGATTGTACAAATAACCACAAAAACTTACATGCTTGTGTGTGCCTGTGTGCCTGTGTGTGTGTGTGTGTGTGTGTGTGTAGAACAAATAAGGACAGATTTTCAGAAAATAATGGTTAGTGGAATTTTGGAAATTATTTAATCAGAAATAATAACACTAATTAACATTTTCTGCTTTTCAATCCGTTTTATTAAATGAATTTGCTATTAATATTAAAATATTTTACATTTGATTATTGAAGTATCATTTAAATGAAATAGGAATTTATTGTCAATAATTCAAAAACAATATCAAATTTGGCTTAATTACTTTGCAATTACTTTAACAAAATTAATTTTTAAAATATTTTTTAAAGATGCACAGATGAAGTTATAAGAGGCAAAGGTAATTGATTTAACAGTTGGTAAAGCCCTGGTTTAATCTCCTGGTTTAGTATATGAGGTGCAACCTATTTTGCCTATACCAAGGCTGTAAAGTTCTGAAATAGAAATTACCCATTTGCAAAATTGCAGTGGAAGTAAACTTACCACATTGATCCTCTCTTCCCAAAGCACATGCTAATTCATAAGAGCATATATCATGCTGTCCTTGAATATAGACCCCCCAAAATGAAAAGGATGGACTTTTAGAGTACTAACATTGACACCAAAAGTCCAGATGATTCTTTTTTCCCTCCCTCTGGCACAATATATTTATCTATAAAGTGGTTGAAATGAACCACTGACCAGGGAAGACAACTGTGCTGTGATGCCTTCTGCTCCATTTTAAGTACATTGGAAATTATAGCAAATTTGAGGACAAGCATCTATTCCCCCTGAATAGAGTTCACTGCTCCACTGATAACCAGAGAAAACGAGCTGCAAACCAACAGGGAAGTCTTTGAAGCAAAGTTTTTTTGTTCTAGTAGTTTCAAGCAAAAATGAGGACTTCAATCTAAGAATACAAACTACTCATGGCATCAGGTAAGTACACTTGGTTTTCTTTATTTACTGTTTTATTTACAAAGTCCTGCAGCACTGTAAGATACCCAAAGGAGACGCAGACAGATAGTGTTTTTGGACAGATGGACTCCAGACAGGAGGGAGCAGGTGTGGAGTCAAGAGAGCAAAGAAAACGGGAAGCCTGTAGTCACCAGAGTCCATAGGGACTTCCCTTAACAGGAGGAAGAAATTCTGTATCCAGCACCGAAGAGCTGGCACAAACCCAAAGAAAACAATACAGTGGAAGATGGTAAAGATTTGGGGGCCACAGACAACTCAAGTCATGGTTAAAATACTGCACCACTGTTCTTCTTGCCATGATGTGCGTAATAACCTCATGATGTTCTTTTTATTCTCTTTCATTCTCTCTCCAGCTTACTGCTGTCAGTTTGATAGTATGAGGTGAGATGAAGACATCCAATGGAAGACGTGTCTTTGATTTCTGAGGAAAACTTATCTTTGTAAGCCTAAAATTTTAAGTGATGTTGCACTATTGGATGCAGAAATCTCTAACCTGAAGTTCTTTGATGTCGAGAAGATGAGTCAGACTTTGCCATGCCAAGTTTGAGGCAGATCATAATGCTCACTTACTGAGGTCTGAACATTTTAAAAGCTGCAGCGTTGCTAAGTGCTGTTACAGAGGTACTGTTTTGTAGACTATTTATCAAAACACATTTGTATTAAAAGCAGCAAAGCAATAGCTTGAACTTTAAAGAAATATCAGAATTAATCTATATCACACAGAAATATTTGTCTTCATAAGTTTTAATTGTTTAATGAGACAAAAATGAAATAAAATGACAAATTAGGGTGTGGAATCAGATAATAAATGGAGATGTGAAGATCTGTTTGGTTTGTCTTGAGATAGAATAAAGTTTATGCTTAATCAAAAATCTAACTTAAGGGACTACAGTTAGACCTAAACTCTACATTTGGAGCTGGATTGGGAAGGTTTTTTTTATGGTGCTATGTCTAAAGAAAACAATGTTTTCTATATGACAGTGTGTTGGTACTAATGATGATTCAAAAGAAATAATCATATAAAATAATTAGCATGACTATGTAAAGCAGATTGGCCCAAGGGCAGATCCACTTACCAAGAAGCCCTCTTTCCCCAAAGACTGTCAATTTTCCGATTTCTCTATTAAGAGCTTTGTCCATCTTTGTGGGAAAGATTTGGCTCAGCCTGGGGAAGCAAGAGGCTATGGGATATAGTGACCTGGTTCTTTATTTTCCGGTGAGAAGTAGAGCACCTTCCCTCTTGTGTATTCCCTTTGTAAGGATTGTGATTAAGCTCTTTGCTCCCTGGAGTCTTGGGACAGCTGTCACATGCACAGTCCACTACCCAACCTCAGAACTGCATTTTTGATTTTGCAGATGAAGGAAATAATCTCGGAGTCTCATAGGAGTAAAGAATAGTGGGACAGGGACTGGATACTATATATTTTGTTCTTGTAGAGACTTTATAATTTGTCAAATATAAACAAGTTATTTCAGTTGAATAATCAAAGTGAGAAAAAATTAAACCGATTAAGAAATCAATCAGAATTTAGAATAAGCAGCTCATCATGGTGAGTATTTACAGATAATACATTTAAGCATATCAACCATGAGCATGTAGAGAGAAAAGTTAGATATACAAATAGTAAATATAGATGTGCATACACACACCAACAGTTTAAAAGATTTTATAGTCTGTATTATTCATCATAAAAATATGCTGATCTTTATGAAACTCCAGAACAAATTGTTTACATCTTTAAGTATATATCTATATTTTCAAAATAAATCTCTACTAATTTAGTAATCAGAATGATTTTTTGCCTTCTCAAATTCAATAAAAATTTACCACACAATTTAGAATTCTTAGAATCAATATTGAATATTTTAGCCACTTGAAAAATTCTGGATTGAATTTTAATTCCTTTGTTTTTCCAGCCAAAATAAATACAGAAATACGCAGTAAAACCCTGAACAATTTGCTTCTGGACAGAAATGTGCCTGAGTACAAATTAGCAAACATTTCAAGGTTGTATGAACTAAGCTGTCCCTTGCCAAACTCAAGCATGAAAAACATTCTCGTAAAAATAAGTCAGCAACTCTGGGTCCACAGAAGAGGCTGCTTGGGTCTTACCAGAACGAGTTAGCTAGCTCATGTTGCTCTTTCTTGCGTGTGGGCACATGCGTGTGTGTGTGTGTGTGTGTGTGTGTGTGTTACTGAGGAAAGCTAGTAAAATAGCTGTTTTGAC
>JAJIBD010013454.1:0-58088 GCA_021461705.1 Cryptotis parvus | reverse complement strand
CATATGGGCTGGGCAGAGGGAGAGCCCAGGAAGGTGCGTGTTTAAGGGGCTCATTTTTAAAGAGGCAACCCCAATGGAGACCCGCACCATCATGATCCCTGAGTGCTGCCGGGTGTGGCCCCCAAAGGAAAGAAAAAAGTGCAGCTCTTAAATGCTAGAACAGTAACTTTTCTGCTGAACCAGTGTCCGAAGGCAAGGGTTCTGTTCTCCACGCAGAAACCCCCAGAACACCTACATAAATCAATGTTCCTGGAATCAGAAAGGACAGTTGAAACTACATGTTTAAGGCAAATTGTTTTACATGGTACTTCTGAGTAACAGACGATGTCATTTACTTAGACCTTATTGTTTTCATTTGCAAGTTGCTGAAATATTCGGAAACTTCTGCCCACCTGCCCCTGTCGCAGGCTCGCCCTTTTCCACTCAGTCACACCAACTTACTTCAAACTCATAGTTAATTGTGTACTCAAAGGGTCTAATGAAACCGAACAGTCAAACTATGACTGTATAACTTTGTACAGTTGTAACAAAGTTGTGTTACTTATCCAACCGTTCAGCCAAACCTTGTTTTTTGGAACCGTGAAAGAATATACTGAGGACTAAGCCAAAGGGAAAGATTTCGTGCTTGCCAGATACTTAGCAGTTAAAAGCAACACCACTTAGAATAGTACCCTTTCCTAGATATACATTTTTACTTACATTTCTAAATTAAGTTCTTTAGCACACCAAGATAATAAAAATAGTCTACTTAAAAACACTGATCTAGGGCCAGTCCTGTTCACAGTGGGTAGAAGTGCTTTCCTTGCACACGGCTGACTTGGGTTCAATTAGCACCAAATACAGTTCTTGAGCACCACTCGGAGAGATCCCGAGCACAAAGCCAGGAGTAAGCAAGCCCCGAGTAGCACTGTTGGCGCTGCCGGATGGTCCTCCTGCCAGGTGAATATTCAGGAACCACCAACGTGCAGCTCCAAATGATATTCCTAAGGGAATAGTTAAAAAAAAAAAAAAAAGAAAAGAAAAGAAACATACAACTAATACAATTTCTCTTACTCTTCACTTTTGTTTTTATTATTCAAAAGTCAAATGTTATTTTTAAATCATTCATCCTCAATTTTGAATTAATGTACCGTCATTTCCCCCAAGGTATGAAATTTCAGAATCTCTTTGGAATACTAATTTTCATGTTTCTATGTTTAACAAAACTTGAAGTTTTAAATTCCACTCTATTTCCCTGAATTCTCGAGACAGTTGCTGATGTAAATTTTAATATAAAATATTCAGTCACAAAATAGTATTGCTTTTGTATGCACATAGTTGTAAGATTACTTTGCTTTATGTCAATAAAAACTATACCATCTCTCATAAAACTCTAAACAAATTAAGAACTGTGATGTAGAACAAAAAATTACACATGGTAAAACAGGTACCAGCACAACGTTAGGTTATATTACATCAAAAAAAGTTTTAATGGTCCCAAATATATATACTCAGCTAAGCATACACTCAGGGAGGAAAAAAAAAGAGAAACAAAATGAAACAAAACATATGACACAAATGACCACATCTAGAATTCCACTCAATCTTTAATCAAGTAGGGACAAACCCTACTTAAAAAAAAAAAAAAAAAAAAAACAAAACTGCAGTTTGAAGGGCAAAGGGAACAGATAAAAAAGAGGAAATTTATATTCGCCCCCCCCCCCACAGAGGTTTTCCAAACCTGTTGTAGCTTGACTAAAGTTCAGAACGTACGATTTTAAAGGCAGGTCTCTTTATCAAAGAAACTGCTGGCATTCTTAACTAGTGAAGAATCATGGCAGAGAAGCCCATTCTTCTGAGTCTCAAACATGGTCCGAGAAAGCATATTCTGATTGTTGCAACTGACCAGCCAACCCAGAGTTCCACTCACAAAACCCCTGCCCTGTTGGCTTTTTATTTCCATTTCCTTCCCTGAGAAAAGGGCAATGTGTGGTCCAAGCTGGAGAGCTCAGAGGCTTTTTAAGTCCTTCCCCTAAACGTGTAATATCCCCTCCTCCTGCTCCATTGAATTGGCACTTGATGAGCAGAAGTCCAATGTGCAGGCTGCAGATCAGTCACTCACAAGAGACCACTGCTATGTGGATTCTGTAGGGGAGGGGCAGAGAACCAGTTGCTTCAAGAGGTCCAGATCAGAGGCAGTGGCCATTATGATGACTCAAATTTTGCTTTCTTTGACAAAGGTAGCGTGTCTTCCTTGTCTTCATCCTCATCATCATCTTCATCATCATCAGGATAATCTACCAGACCTACGATGCCACCCCTGTTCAGAAATAAGGATTGATTAAAACAGAATAAGTTTTCAAAAAAACATTTTAACCTGCGCAAAGGATATACCTTAATCTGATACCATCACCCCAGTGGCTTAACCTGTGTGGTGGTTGTTGAGACAGTGTGCAAATAAAGGGATATTAATTTTTTTGGGGGATGGGTCATACCTGGTGATGCTTAGGGGTTCCTCCTGGCTCTGTACTCAGGAATTACTCCTGACGGTGGTTGGGGGATCATATGGGATGCCAGGGATTGAATCTGGGTTGGCCTACCTACTGTACTATCGTTCCAGCCCCAAAAGAATTATTTTAAAAGCCTCAAAAACAAACAAAAGAACAAACAACAAGCTCAAAACTACTCCCTATGGTCAGAGAACCTTGAAAAAGTAAAGTAGCTAACCAAGGTTTGATCCTGGCATCCAAATGGTCCCCTGAGCAGATGAGGAGTGCTTCCAACAGAACCAGATATGACCCCCAAACCAGTATCAAATCAAACCAAGGCATTTTTTTCTTGGGAGCAATGAGCTGGGGAGTCCCACTGGCTGGAGGGTAGGTTTGCATGCCAAGAGGGCCAAAGTCCAGTCTAGCAGAGGCGGACCCTCGGCCAAGCACAGCCACGAATACCAAGCAGAGAGCCCGACCAACACTTGAACACACTAGACGTGGCCCAATGACTAGCGTGCCCCGTCCCTGCAATCTTTAGTTAAAAATAGTATACTGAGATGTTTCAATACAAAATTAACCCATGAAAGCAGATGGAATTATCAGAAGTAGGCAAAGTTACTGTTTCCTTTTCCTTTTTGAAATTCTGGTCACACCTGGTGGTACACAGGGCTTACTCCTGGCTCTGCACTCAGAAATGACTGCTGGTGTGCTGGTGGGGTTCAGGAGACCATAAGGGAAGCTGGAGATCAAACCTGGGTCAACTACATGGAAAGCAAGTGCCTGAAAAAAGAATCTACCTTTTTCTGGGGAAGGCGCTGTAACAAGTGGTTTTAAGCCACAACCAATGGTGCTCAGGGGTGACTCATGGTTGTGCTACGGGGACCATATGTGGTGCTCAGGTTCAAACTAGGATAGCCCAGAGGCAAGTGCCTCCCTACTTCTTCTCTTTCTGACCCCTCTATTTATACTTTTTGGAGGCTGATAAAACAGTGCAGGAGTATGGTGCTTGCCTTATATGTAGACCTTGGTTTGATCCCTGAGCACACAGCCAGGAGTAAAGCAGAGTAATGCTGGGTGTGACTACAAAAAGCCAAATGAAATGGGGGGGGACCAAACACCACACTTTCCCCCAGTCTCCACTTTTATACAAAATCAGGAACGGTGGAAGAATAATTTCATAGTTCACAAATATCCCATCAGTTTTTTTTTTTTTTTTTAATTTTGCTTTTTGGGTCACACCCGGCGATGCTCAGGGGTTACTCCTGGCTCTGCACTCAGGAATTATTCCTGGTGGTGCTGGTATCCCATCAGTTTTAGAAGAGAATTTTTATAGCCCAAAGGGAACTGCAGTCCCAGCACTGCCAAGAAAGCATCAACCAGAGCAGGAGTCTGGAGCCTACCTTGGTAGTAATAGCTGCCGTCTGAGATGGATTCTTAGGGACGGATCCAGGAGAGCCCGGGGACCCAGGGGACCCAGGGGACCCTGGAGATCCAGGCAGATTAGCTGCAGGTGACTGGCTGGTGAGATTTGTCTTTGTTCCACTAGAGAGGGAAAGCTTGAAACTTGGACTCTGCCGACCAGAAAGATTGGTTTTCAGAAGCACCTCCTTTTCCTCACTTTCTTTTACTAAAAGAGAACACGGTCAATAGTATCACCCACACTCATCTGTTTTTAAAACCCCGCCCTCCCCCAATAAAGCAGCAGTTAAACCATAACTATTTACTTCTCTCTTTTGCTGAGAAGAAATACTCAAGAAGTTCAGTTTATGAACCAAACTGCGTCAAAACACCAAACTATAGCCATGGAAGTTTACCACTGAGAAGGAAAAAATGAAAGCTCTCAGCATTTGTTTAGTGTTTCTGATCTTACTGGAGTAGTTATTTCTTCTCAAAGAAAACTTGGCTTTCACAAAACTTCAGTACATAAGCACCCAATCACACTCTGCAATACTGATCATTTCATTACTTTCCCCTGCCATTGTTCAACATACATTTCTTCCTTTCCATGAATTTACTTATTGGATCCATGATATCATCATCATTCTTAGTTTTGTCAGATGGAGACACGACGGCTTCTCCATCTTCCACGTCGTCTTCGTCGGTGTTAAACCACATCTCCTCCTCGTCTTCCAGCGTTCTGGCGTCCCTCCGATACCTATGATTCCTCAAGATGGAACGCATACTAGGAGCAAATTGGGAGGAAAGCAGAATAAAACAGATAACCCATTTTCACCAAAATTTAATTTAAAAATTTTATATTTCTGGCCACACCTGGCAATGCTTGGGGGTTGCTCAGGAGACCACGCAGTGGCAGGGATTAACCTGGGGTTCCTTCAGGCTGTGCATGTGTTCCAGCCTTCTGAAGCTATTCAGCCAATCGCGCAAGATTTGTTCAGTTAAATATTACTTCAGTCAGATTAATGGAATATACAAAATATCAAACTGATACAAAGAAGCCCCTCAAGGTGTTGCAGGTGTGGCTGCGGTGCCCAGCTACGTCAGCAGGTGGCAGACAGGAGACAGGCTTGTCTACACCCCTCAGGGCTCTGCCCGTGGGCCCTGGATGGTTGATGGTCTGACATAGAAAAAGACTGGGCCCCCAGGATGAACCCAGTGCCACGGCAGAGCCTGGCAAGCTACCCGTGGTATATTCGCTATGCCAAAACAGTAACAATGGACCTCATTCCCAACAAATGGAGTCGCTACTGGCGCCGGCTTGAGCAAATCGATGAACAACGGGAAGACAGGTGATACAGGTGATAAAGAAGCCAGAATCAGGGCCTGCATGCAAGAGGCCTCAGACATCACCAGATCTGGCCCCCTAACAGAAAGAAAACGAAAGGCCAAAGAGAGTACAGATGTCAGGGTGCTCTCCTGCATACTGTCAATCTGGGTTTGATCCTGGCACCCTGAACAGTTCTTGAGCACCAGGAGTCCCTGAACAAAAGGCCAGCAGTAAGCCCTGAGCACAGCCAAATCTGAAACCAATAGAAAACAGGGGGTGAAAGAGACAGTCGCGTGAGCACCACCCGCAAATTAAAAAAAAAAAAACGGTAACCAAAAAATCCCAGATCTCTTATCAGACATATTAACACCAAAAATCAAAGGTCTGTCACCAAACAGTTCAAAACTGCTAGGGGTGGGGCCGGAGCGTTAGCCCAGTGGGTAGGGCGTTTGCCTTGCACGCGGCGGACTATGCCGGCCGGGTTCGATCCCCGGCATCCCATATGGTCCCCCGAGCACCGCCATGAGTAATTCCTGAGTGCAGAGCCAGGAGAAACCCCTGAGCATCGCCCAGCAGGTAGGACGTTTGCCTTGCATGTGGCCGGCCTATGCCGGCCCAGTTCCCGGCATCCCATATGGTTGCCTGAGTGCCGCCAGGAGTGATTCCTGAGTGCAGAGCCAAGAGAAACCCCTGAGCATTGCAGGGTGTGATGCAAAGCAAACAAACAAACAAACAAAACCCTGCTAGGGCTCATCAATGCAATTATGCTGGGTGCAGTGGTGCCAAGGGTCTGGGCCAGGGAATCCAACCTGGGGTTGTCTCATGCAACAAGATGTGCCACAGAGCATACTAACAATGACTTAACACCTTCAGGAAACACTGCCCTCACAAATACACAGTGATAACCATTTACAGTAATCAAAAAAAAAATTTTTTTTGGGGGGTGGGGTGGGGGAAGGAGCGATAGCACAGCATAGGGCATTTGCCTTGCACGCAGCCGACCCGGGTTCGATCCCGGCATCCCATATGGTCCCCCGAGCACTGCCAGGAATAATTCCTGAGTGCAGAGTCAGGAGTAAGCCCTGAGCATCGCCAGGTGTGACCCAAAAAACAAACAACAACAACCAAAAGCTTTTGTTTACTATCTGCCAATTTCTTTTTCCCCTACCAAGCATAACACCGTGAAACCACAGGTCACTAAACAAATAGGTTAAAATATGCGGCAATTTACCTATCAAGTTTGGGATTATCTTGTCTTTCTCTCTGTTGCTCAAACCTCAGTTTCAATCCTTTAAATGTCTGTACATAATCTACATCTTCCAGGGCTTTCCAGTAATTTTCAATTACATGAGCAGTTAATGATTTTATATCTTCCTACAGAAAAAGAATTATAAAAAGGGATAACTTTAAGATTAGCAAGATACAGGTACAATCATAATGAATTCACAAACCCATCAGAGTCCAGCGTGCTAACCATTACACCATGGAACCGCTGCAGTTCACAAACCCATCAACATAATTTAACTTCATAAAAGTACGGAAATTTGTAGTCAGATGATGAAATGGGCATAACACATGTTAGTACCCTCAAGAGCTCCAGGCTCTGCGCAGTAGTGCACGCCAGATTATGTCCTAAGTGATTACCAACTAAGTGATTCTGGATCATAAAATTATCCACAGCAAAGTGCTGAGGATGGATGGTGGCAATTATTAAGTAACAATCTTAATATACTTAATAATGCAGCTTACATGATTAAATAGGAAAATGTTGATATGGTTCATCACACCTTTGTAGGGGAGGTTGGGGGCCACACTAGTGGTGCTTAGGGGTTCATATGTGGCCTGGATCAGAAAAGGGTACAAAGTAATCACCTTAAACTCTGTACTACCTCCTCAGCTCTTAACGCCGTTTCTTTCTTGGGGGAGCGGTGAGGCCGTATAGCAGTGATGCTCAGGGCTTACTCCTGGCTCTGTGCTCATGATACTCTATATGGGATGATGGGGATCAAACATGGGTTGGCTGTAAGCAAGGCAAGCATCCAACCTATAGTACTATTGCTCTAGCATATTTTTAGATCTTAAAAAAAGAAGGAAAAGGCACAGCAGACAAGAAATATTCCATGTTTGAGAATCACTGTTGTTTTTAGGTATGTATATGTTTAAGCAAACGTTGGGAAAGTTCAGCAAAAAGTTAAATTAAAAACACAGAATCAGGGCCAGAGCAATAGCACAGCAGGGCATTTGTCTTGCATGCGGCCAATCTGAGTTCGATCCCCAGCATCCCATATGGTTCCTCGAGCACAGCCATGAATAATTCCTGAATGCAGAATAACTTACCTCTGAGCATCACAGGGTGTGACCCATACCAGCAAAAAACACGCCACAGAAACAAACCATGGTATCAGGGAGAAAGGGGGCTGTTTTGAGAAGCGCTCTCACCCTTCTGCTCTATCTCACCCCCTCTGTTGGCCTAATGCAAAGCAAGCACTATCTCGCTGCTCTATGGTTCTGGTCCCTCCCTCGATGTCCCCTTGTCTTTCGCCCTTGTTTCACCGCTCAGCTCTATATACCAGTCTCTGAATAGATTATCTGGAATAAACAAGTTCGTGTATCTACTCACTCAATTGCCTCATATAATCACAAGGCAATCAGGCTAAATAATAAGGACACAAAGGAAGTTACTCCAGCATTAAGAGATATCCCTATTAGTAAGGGAAATCCAGTGTTCCTTCTGGCAAAGAGCCGTATACCCAGGCTAGAGAGAGGGTGTAAGGGCTGGGGGTGTTGAAGACTCGCCTTGCACGCGATGGACCCGGTTTTGACTGTCCAGCACCACATACCCTGAACACACACGAGGTTACTTCTCAACACAAAGCCAGGAAGAGCCCCAGCAAAGAACTGTATACTCAAAACTGAACTATATGTAGGTTAAAACCAAGCATTGGACTTTTCATTTTATAATTTTTTTTTTTTGCTTTTTCGATCATACCCGGTGATGCCCAGGGGACCATATGAGGTATCAGGGGACTGAACCCAGGTCAGCATGTGCAAGGCAAATGCCCTACCTGCTGTGCTACTGCTCGGCCCCACATATGACTTTTTAAAGTCACAATTAAAAAAAAAAAAGATACACTACTTTCAACTGTAATTTTACTCTCTTAAAATGATTGCTGCAGTGGAATTAAATCGGTTTACAAACTATCATAACAAAGAATTCAGGCATGCTGAGAAAAGAATTCAACTAATGAAAATACAGAACCTACCACTCTAATAAATTCAAACATCTCTATTATGGCAGAGTTCATCAGATTGTAGCGGGATCCATTGTTGAGAAATGCTTTGACTACTGGTTCAAATAAAAAACTTTTCATTATGTAGCGATTGTAAAACTCATCTTTTAATCCAATAATCTTTCTCTTAAAACGAAGAGCACCTGAAACAAAGACATTGTTGCTTGAATTATATACCAACTTCTATATTTTAGACTTAGAAAAAAAATCCATCTCATAAATAAAATTCGAGTGCAGTGAAACGTTAGTTGTGTTTCCAGAAGTATGAAACCTGAAGATAAGGATTCGGGAAGGTGGTTAGGAAAAGGCATTCCCAAAGTAGTGTGTGTCATCACAGAACACAAGTCTTCTAGCAGCAGAAAAAAAAAATTCTGGAAATAAGTTGCCAATGACCAAAATGTATTTTATGTCTGAAATAAAAGCTAATGGTTAAAAGTGCATTATCCTTTCATACTCCTTAAGATGACTTTTTATTTTTTTAACCTTAAAAACAGAAGAGCCATTTGTTTTATTTGGGCAATTCACTGTATAATTTTTGGACACTCTTGTTATGAATCAGAATAGTTTATTTGTGGACGTTTGTACAAAACCACAAAAATCTGCCAGACCCAAAATTTGCCTTCCCACAGTTTAGAATTTAGGTTTAAAAAAAAAAAAGTAGTTCTTTATGCGAGTATGCTTTTTAAATGTTTTCTAGTTTTCATTTTTATAATCAGGCTTTAACTTACAGATGAAACGGTATATTTATATCTTGAGGTATGGGGAGTGAAGTCACCATTCGTCAAGATCCAAATATACTTCACAATTAGACTTCAACAAAGCCCTCCTTACCTAGGTAGGATTACCAGTAAGTTAATGCCCCAGTTACTGTAAACAGTTCAAAAAAGCATACTCACTTCCATGCAGTCACATCGTCTTCGGTTGGCAAGATTAAATATTGTGTTTGTATTTTGATTTCTTTGGAGATCATGGAAGTGGCCCGTTAAATTGCCAATTTGTTATTAATCAAGTCCTTCATGAGCAGGTGGCCAGGCAACCATGCTGACACGGTTTCTGGGTGGGAAGGCAGAGGAGTAAAGCAGCTCAATTTTTCTTTAGATGGCAGAAGAGAGGTCCACAAGTGAATGCCCAAGTAGGTACAGTTGACTATAAACGGCCTCAACAATGCAACTTACTTAAGAGTGTCTCTTTAAGGACACTCTGGGCAGGGAATTTCCAAAGTTTATAGAATAGTAATTGCATTTTATTTAACTACTGAATATTTCAAATATAGAAGCATGGTGAAATAAGACATTTTAAACAAGAGGTATCCTTCTGTGTATTAAGTCAAAATCTAAAAAAGGATTTAATTACTCAAAACCGTGATCTTAGGAGTTTGGTGGGATTATTATTATTAATTTTTTTTAAAAGATTTCTTGACAAAAAAACTTAAGTTTTTCAACTTGTTAAGAATGAAAATGAACACTAAAGGGCTCCTGCTGAAAAGGCCAAATTAAGGTTATAGTATGAAGGCAAGAGCTATTTTTACAAATAGGTACTCCAACTCTGCAGGTCTTGTGAAGACTTGTGCCCTGTTCTAACACACACTCATGTTCAACCTTAAGGTCTACGTGCAGTTTCTCGGTTAAGCCAAGTCAACTCCCTTCCTAGAATCCACTAAAAGCAGGAATGCAGTTCTGTCTAGAAACCGCTGATGTCGAAAAGTGGCTCTGATGGTCTACCTTTTTGTTTTTGCTGCTTTTTTAATTTGCCCTCAAGAATTTAAGAACTACATTTCCCAAACACTTTCACCTTAAAGAAACTTGCCTCAAAAAATTCAACTTTTCTTTGTTATTGAATAAAAAGTGGCTTTCAAATGTACCAGTGAATTCTATGAAGTCAAGCTGCTCAAGGAAATAAAGTATTTGTGACAGATCCAATAGGCATACGCACACTGTTCCAATGTAAAGTGCACTCTGCCAAACTTACATCTAGAACCTTCATCTACATGGCAGGAATTCCTTTAGTTTCAATCATCTCAAATTACTGACAAGACCACGGAAATAAGTGGTAAAACTGATAGGGGTGTGTGTGTACATGAACATATAATCTATACAGACTACATTTTGAAAAGATTGCCAGTGTTACCTATAGAATATTAAGTATACTATTAAGCAGCAGATAAAATTTTCGATTTTTTAGGGGGTCCATACCCGGCTGTGCTCAGAGATCACTTCTTTATTTTTTTTCTTTTTTGGGTCACACCTGGCAATTCTTAGGGGACCACATGGGATGCCGGGGGATCGAACCTGGGCCAGCACGGAAGGCCGCGTGCAAGGCAAATGCCCTACCCGCTGGACTATCGCTCCGGCCCCTCAGAGATCACGTCTAGATCCTCCATGTGGCAAGCTCCAGTTTACATTTAATCACTTACTATCTTTTGTCTTTATTAACTGGGAATCTAAATTTATACAATTCATATATAACACTTGCATTTCAATGTGCCTGTCCTCGGAAGATTACAGTGGCTTGAACATCTTCAACAGTATACTTAGTTTTTTTTTTTCTTTCTTTTTGGGTCACCCCTGGCGATGCTCAGGGGTTACTCCTGGCTCTACGCTCAGGAATTACTCCTGGCAGTGCTTGGGGAACCATATGGGATGCCGGGATCGAATCTAGATCGGTCGCATGCAAAGCAAATGCTGTAATCGCTGTTCTATTGCTCTGGCCCCTGTATACTTAAGTTTTCCTTTCTTTTCTTCTTTTATTTTTAGCTTGTTTCTGGGCTACACCTGGCTATGCTTGGGGCTTAGTCCTGGCTCTGTTCTCAGGAATCACTCCTGGCAGGCTTAGGGGAATACAGGACACATGCAGGACAAACAACATTCCTGCTGTGCTATCACAGGGGCCCAAGCTCTGTGAATTTTACTTATGTCCCCCTGTTGAATTTGATCTTGGAACTAAGTGCAGGACGTACTCATCCCAATCTTCCTAGTTATAGGGTAATGTTGTACAATAATAACCATAACATACGTGTCAGTCACTACAAGACTTAACATAATGTGTAAAAATGCATTACTTTCAAATCAATAAGATATGACTGTAGTTAAAGTAGTTCTGTGCGCTTTGTGGTTTGTTTTTGTTTTGGGTCACACTGGACGGAGCTTATTTCTTGACTGTGTGCTTAAGGATCACTCCTGGAGGTCTGGGGCACCGTGTGGTGCTGGGAATCAAACTCCGGGTTGGCTGCTTTGAAGGCAAGCACCGTTTCTGCTGTACTATCTCTTTGGCCCCAGTACTTCTAAAAGAACATCTATCTGTAATGTATTAGGTGATCCATATAATTTATTTACTTACAGGATAAACCCTCTGTGTGATTTCGTTTTCACTGCAGTTGATTAACTTCAGTCAATTACTCTTCTTTCCTGATTGACTCTTATTGACCTCTTAACAGGAGAAAAATAGCACAACCCTCAAGAATGTTACTATTGATTGATTGATTGCTTTTTGCTCAGGGGTTGCTCCTGGCTCTTCACTCAGGAATTACTCGTGGAGGTGCTCGGGAACCATATGGGATGTCGGAGATCAAACCCAGGTCAGCCGCGTACAAGGCAAACGCCCTACCCGCTGTGCTATGGCTCCAGCCCCAATGTGATTAGTTTAGACTAAGGCTCTATCCCTAGCCAGCCATGGGCAAGTCAATCAACATCTCTGTGCTGTGAATTTTAATCTTTATGCTTGGGCTGGGGGTTGTCTGGCTTGTTGTGAGGCTCTGCTGAGATGGCAGACTAGGGCTAGAACCCGCCATCCCTCCCGGGTGCCTCGTGAGCCCTGGGCACAGGGAGAATAAATCAGCTGTAGTGAACATACTACAGCAGTACAATGCCAACACCATTTTCCACATCCGGACTTCCCTCTTGTCAGAACTCCACCCAGCAGAAGAGCCTATTACAGCCCAGCTTGCGCGGCCGCAAATAAATGCTGGATTTAGAGGTGACTACAAGAGTATGCCACCCGCACGGCAGAGCCTGGCAAGCCTTCCGTGTCGTATTTGATATGCCAAAAACCAGTAACAATTATAGACATCATTCCCATGACCTGATGGAATGGTTTGAGGCTCTTTATGTTCCTGGAGCAAGCATATGCCCTTGGGCTCTACTAGCATGAGACAGGACATACGGAGATGTTACTGGTGCCAGCTCGAGCAAATCGATGATGAACGGGAAGACAGTGAAACAGTGCTGACAGGTGCAATAAATTCACTGACATGAAATGGACTGCTTATCATTATTCAACTTCCTAATCGTCTGTTCAGACTTCCTTTACCACACTCAGACAAAAATTTGGTATGTTAAAGAACTGTTCCAAGAGCATTATGAAGTCCTTCCTAAATCTGGGCTTTGGTTTTCTCTTTTGCTCTGATGGGTGAGGTATATAGATCTCTTCTGTGTGTAAAACCGAAATACTCAGTTTATTTTTGCTGTCACAATCGCAAAGTTGAGCAATGAAAACTGAATACATGTATTCTGTACAAGGCAAACAACAGCTATAATCATTACTCCATAAAATGTTTAGCAGTATTTTAGAAGGAAACCTATTTTTTTTTTTTTTTTTTTGCTTTTTTGGGTCACACCCGGCAATGCTCAGGGGTTACTCCTGGCTCTCCACTCAGGAAGTACTCCTGGTGGGGATCGAACCCGGGCTGGCACAGGCCGGCCACGTGCAAGGCAAACGCCCGACCAGCTGGGCTATGGCTCCAGCCCCAGGAAACCTATTTTTATAAAGTTTTTTTGAGGGGGCTGCCAGCAGCACCCCCAGCAGTCTGCGAGACATCGTGGTACTGGAGACCCAGCCAGGTCTCCCACATGCAAACATGTGCTCTGCTCCTCTGAGGTGCCCCTGGGCTCTCATTACTATTGGTTGGTTTTGGGCCACACCCAGGGGTGCTTAGGGGTTTCTACTGGTTCTGTGCTGAAGAGGAGGGAGCCAGGTCATTTCTGGGTATTACTTGGAAGGTAGAGGGGAGACCATGTGGTGTTAGGGACTGAACTTAGGTTTCTTACATGCAAAGCGTGACATGCTCAGTCTAAAGAGCTGCTGAGCTACTTAGTTTTGGGGCCACACCCAACGATGCTCAAGGCTGATTGCTGGCTGAGCCCAGGGATCACCCTGGCAATGCTTTGGGAACCATATGGGATGCCACGAACTAAACCTGGGTCAACCATGTGCAAGGCAAAGACCTACCTGCTGTACTATTTCTTCTGACCCATCTAATAATGTTTTCAAGAAAAATATTGACAGGAAATTAACGTCCTTATAATGTAATAAACAAAACACAAAAGTTGGGAAAACTTCAATGTGTATGTTTAGGCCTCTAAATAGCAGGGGACTGTGACGCCTTTTAGCAACAACAAAAACAATCAATCTTAAACTGAGAAGCAAAAAACTAAGGAATCACCAGCAGGTATCTCTTACAGAGCCTCTAAACTTCACCTACCAAATTACCATAGAAAACTGGTTACTCTTATTTCCAATTCAGAAGGTTTTTAGGAGTACAGCCATCTTTGGAAAAATTACACTAGAAGAGCTGATAAATATTCCTGCCAAGGACCACACAGACTTTGTAGGTCACATACAGTTTCTGTACCTATTATTATTATTATTTTTGCTTTTTGGGTCACACCTGGCAATGCTCGGGGACCATATGGGATGCTGGGTATTGAACCAGGGTGGGTCAGGTTTGGCCGAGTGCAAGACAAACACCCTACCTGCTGTGCAGTCGATCCAGTCCCTGTTATCATTATTTTAGAAAACACCATCTTTTTAGATGGTGTGTGGGTGGATGGGTGTGGTGTTTACAGACTGGATATGGTTACATGGTAGTTGCCTGCTTACCCCTACTCTAAAGCATCGAAGGGAACACAATTTAATTAAGCAAACACATTTCTGTACATCTAGGAGGGAATCATTTGTGGAAATAATGAATAAAGCACTGCAGACATGTGAGCCTGCATTTGTTCTTTCACTCAGAACGCTGTTCGGAACTCAGCACCATTACTTACACATTTTTCAAATCACAAAAACAATTCTTATTGCTTTGGGAGGAGACTCCAGTCTAAAGATCGGCTTTTATTTTGGGAGGAGTAGTCACATCAGGCAATGCTCAGGGATCACTCCTAGTAGTGGCTCCATATGGGATGCTGGGGTTTGAACCCGGGTCCACCACGTACAAGATAAGCACCTCACCCGCTGTACCATCTCTCTGGCGCCAGAACACCTGATTTTTTAATTAGATATACCAAAGTCCAGGGTGGGGAAACAAAGCCCCACAACAACCCAAACTAAAAGTACCTGAGATCAAACTATCTAAAATTCAATTAGTAAATACCTCCTTAGAAATGTGGCAGAACAATATAATTAGTGTAGTTTAGCAGACTCTAGGTTGTCCAACCTAAAAATCAGTGCATCGTCTTCTCAGAGCATAATACGTAGTAACAGACATGAACAATTCTAGCGACAGTGACACTTACATAATGCCAAGAAAGCATGCTTTGAAGCCATCAGGACAAGCACTCTCCGAAGGATGTCCTTGTTAATGATGTAATTCTTTATGTGGTAGGTATGATGCTCCACAGAGCGTCAACAATTCCAACACAAGTGCCAACAACTGAGCTGTTTGAAAATCGTCTAAAATAAAGCAAAAATGTATATTTATGACATATTTTTCCCTCTTTAAATTTGAGGACCCAGATTTCAATCTATTAAACTATTTTTTGGTTTGCTTTTATGCATACCCAGCAAGGCTTGGGGATCATATGGACGTCAGGTATTGAACCCAAGTCAAAGCAGCATGCAAGGCAAGTCACAGCAGCCTGGCCTGCTGCAGCTCTCCTGGCCCCTCAACCGAAATATTCTCAAGCCAAGGAAACCTCTGTACTATTCTGGCGGGATAGTACAGTGGGTAGGGCATTTGCCTTTGATGTGGCTGACCTGGGTTCTATCTCCAGCATCTCAAATGGTCCCCTGAGCACCACCAGGGAGTAATTCCTGAGTGCAGCCAAGAGTGACCCCCTGAGTTGGGTGTGGACCCAAAACCAAAACGCTGAGGAAAGAGTATTAATGAATGCTACTAAGTACCAGAAACACCATTTTAACTTGAACAAGTCTACCTCTGAGGATCTAGTATCACAAGCCCCATGGCGAAGTGCTTTGGTAGGGCACAGATGGTATGCAATGCTATTATTAGATACTCTTTTACCCAAGTGCTACAATGTCCTACCATGTTCTGTGTTCTAAGAGATACAGATAGTCACAGTTCTTGGAATTATTCCTGGCAGTGCTTGGGGGACCATGTGGGATGCCCAGGATCAAACCCGGATAGGCCTCATGGAAGGCAAATGCCCTACCTGCTATGCTACTGCTCCGGCCCTGGTCACAGCTCTTACCAGAAACCATCTGATTGCTAGTACTCCTGACTCCAGTGTTTGTACTTTACACACCTGAATCCACAGTGAAGTATAATGGCTGGTCTTTTCACTCACCAGGCAGCAAACCTCTCAAATATTTTCCCTCATATTCTTTATCCCCCACAATGGCACCTTTCACACAATGAATTCCCAATTCAGGCTGAAAGGAACAAATGTGGGCCTGGAAAGACCCCTCCTACTTTACAAAGGGTAAGGAAAAGTTCTCTAAACTTGATTCTAAAGGTAAAAAAAAGCTTAATATTATTATAGTTGAGTTGCTATATGTTGATGAATCATACAATATTCTCAAAATGTCAATAATTTCTCAACAGACTCCGCAGCTACCATCTAAACATACAAAAATAGCTTAATATTAGCTTTAAGTATACAGTGAAGTACCAATAAATTACTATTCTTTAAAGACATTTTTCAGGGGC
This sequence comes from Cryptotis parvus, assembly GCA_021461705.1. Taxonomy (NCBI): domain Eukaryota; kingdom Metazoa; phylum Chordata; class Mammalia; order Eulipotyphla; family Soricidae; genus Cryptotis; species Cryptotis parvus. Next base: position 41,720 of record JAJIBD010013454.1, on the reverse strand, counting down.
CGGAGCGATAGTCCAGCAGGTAGGGCATTTGCCTTGCACACGGCCAAGCTGGGTTCGATCCCCGGCATCCCATATGGTTCCCTGAGCACCACCAGGAGTAATTCCTGAGTGCAGAGCCAGGAGTAACCCCTGAGCATTGCCAGGTGTGACCCAAAAATAAGAAAAAACATAAATATGGGGCCGGAGGCGATAGCCCAGCGGGTAGGGCGTTTGCCTTTGCGTGGCGGCCTGTGCCGGCCGGGTTCGATCCCCGGCGTCCCATATGGTCCCCGCGCACCGCCAGGAGTGATTCCTGAGTGCAGAGCCAGGAGTAACCCCTGAGCATTACCGGTGTGACCCAAAAAAAAACAAAAACAAAAAAAAAAAAAAAGAAAGAAAAAAAGAAAAAACATAAATACAACTAACACTTCCACAAAATATTGAAATAATAATCTCACAATAGTTTGTTTCATTCTTCTTTTTCTTTTTGGGTCACATCCGGCAATGCTCAGGGGTTACTCCGGGCTCTGCGCTCAGGAATCACTCCTGGCACTGCGTGGGGACCATATGGGATGTTGGGGACTGAACCCGGTTCGGCTGCATGCAAGGCAAATGCCCTACCCGCTGTGCTATCGCTCCAGCCCCAGTTTGTTTCATTCTTTTGATGACTCCTTGCACCAACTCTGAGTCTCAGACTTAAAGCGCGTCTGTTACCTTACCTTTGCTAGGTTTGTCTTCTGTTGTATTTGCCAGTAAGGGAGCAGTGAGGACATGCATGCAGTGCTTATAGAAGAAACCCAGAAACTCAGTCTTCTCTGTTTTCTAAGGGATGAAAAACATTTCCATGAAAGTCAACGGCATTGGGTCCTACCCTCCAAAAAAAGGGCTATTATGAAAAGGAGAAAAACGCCATGGCTTACGTTGGCGGTAGCTAACATGTTCTCTGGGTCAACTAAAGTTGAGGCAGGCCCATAAGTTGGACTGCTCCTCCAAGTTCAGGGTCTGTATCACAAATCATATGTTCTATAATGAGGTTGATGAGCAAAATATCCTGGTGAGAAAAAATAGAGTTAAGATCACTTTCAAAGACTGAAAAGGCAAATACACTATAACATTATACCTATCTCTAATAAAAACTCCCTTCTGAAAAAAGTAAATGGGTCTTCCCAGGTTCATGCTTTAAATTCTACGAACATTAAGGGTTAGAGATAGCACAGTGGTTAGGGGGTCAAGCGAGGCTTATGCCAATGCTGGTACAACTCCTGGAACAAGGCCACCCAAGCATCACTGGGCACAGTCCCAGCGGTTGTGCAGTTGCGTGGTACCGCATCCTCAAACTCTAAGACTGAACTGCCAATACCGCTTTCCATCACCACCTGGAAGGGCCTTGGACCTCCTGAGCACCTTTTGAAGCACCCCTCCCAATAGCAAAACTATATAACTACAATTTATAAGTTTTCTACTTTTACTCCTTTCATTTATTTATTTGTTTGTTTGTTTTTTGGGTCACACCTGGAGTTGCTCAGGGGTCCATATGGGATGCTGGGGATTGACCCCAAGTAGGCGCGTGCAAGGCAAATGCCTTACCTGCTGTGCTATTGCTCCGGCCCCCTTTTTACTCTTTTTAATAGCTTCTACACAAGGCAAAAAGTTATCTGTATTTAATTTCCATATCAGGAAATGGAATAGTTTTTATTTAACGTATATTTAAGAGAAATTAGCTATGTCAAAACAAGCAAAACAACAGCAGTAATATTTATAGAGCAAAAAGGCGCAGAGATTACAATCCCAGAAAAATGACTGCTATTTTTCCTAAAGCTCGTGTCTTGGCCTAAGGAGTACAGGAGGATTCAGCAAGAAAATCCCTGCTGATAGCTCTAATGCAATAGTAGGGATGAGGAGACAGGAAATGCAGACAGTACATAGAAATGATAATCTGTACTGGTAGTCAAGAGGTCTGACGTGTTTGAGTACTGCAGAAGTTACAGAGCCAGAACAGCACTTCACTTCCAATGATAAGGAAAATCTGGTTCTTAGGATAGTTTTTTTGGGGGCAAGGGAATGGGCACACACTTTGAGCACAGATCCAGCGGTGCTCCAGGGACCAACAGGGCTGGGGATTGAACAGGGGTCAGCCGCACATAAGGCTTTAACCCGTTCTCTCTCTGGCCATTGAAGACTACTTTTGTTGTCATTTTGGGTCCACACTGGCAATGCTCAGGAGTTACAGTCCCTTTTTTTTTCTTTTTCGCTTTTTGGGTCACACCCGGTTATCCTCAGGGGTTACTCCTGCCTCTGCACTCAGGAATTACTCCTGGCAGTGTTCGGGGACCATATGGGATGCTGGGGATCAAATCTGAGTCGGCCGCATGCAAGGCAAACGCCCCACCCACTGGACTATTGCTACGGCCCCAGGAGTTACATTCTTGGGTGCTTGGGACCATAAAGGACACTGAGAATCAGACCTGAGTTGGCTGTGTGCAAGGCACAAACCCTACCTGCTGTGCCATCTCTCAGGCCTAGACTGGATTACTTAAAAAATAAAAATGACTTGACACTAGCAGTTCAAGCTGGCACTTTTCTGTACCTACCCTATGATTAAAAAAATAAACTGAAAATATAGACATTAATTATTGTATCCCACTTCATTCTGGTATCATAAAACATTGATCAGTATTTTTAAAAGTCACTTTAGGAAACACCAAAAGTGACTTTTGGTGTTGCAAATGGTGACGGGACCCATGCTGGGCCAGCTGCTGTGAAGGCAAGTGCCTTATCTGCTGTCCTTTCTCTCTGGACCTCTCTGTTTATGCCCCCTTTTGGGTCACATCCGGCTGGCGCAAGGTGTGATTACTACGGGTGGGGCGCGAGGGGCTACAGAAGGTGCTGGTTTGCAGTATGTAAGGTAATCTCTCCAGCCCCTGCTTACTATTTTTTTTTTTTTTTTTTTTTTTTTGCTTTTTGGGTCACACTCAGGGGTTTCTCCTGGCGGTGCTCAAGGAACCATATGGGATGCCGGGGATTGAATCCGGGCGGCATGGGCCGGCCACATGCAAAGTAAATGCCCTACCCGCTGGGCTATCGCTCCGCTCCCCCTCCACGTTTACTTTTAAGGAAAAATTTCTAAGATTTTAGGGGGAACTGGGAGAAGCAAAGAAAAGAATCATCGGCTTAATTCTCTGGAAAGAAGGGAGACCTACAGTCAGTCAGGCTGCCACGGGCGGCAGCTACCTTTACAAATGGAGGACATTCTTCCATCTCTTTAAAAACATGCTTTCAGGGGCCGGAGCGATAGCCCAGCCGGGTAGGGCGTTTGCCTTGCGCGGCCGGCCTGTGCCGGGCCTGGGTTCGATCCCCGGCATCCCATATGGTCCCCCGAGCATCGCCAGGAGTAATTCCTGAGTGCAGAGCCAGGAGTAACCCCTGAGCATCGCCGGGTGTGACCCAAAACGAAAAAAAAAACATGCTTTCAACAAGACGACCTTGTCCTATGGTTAAGCATTAATGAAAGTACCCTAAGTACTTTCCCAGGAACTGTTTCATTTCTTTTTGTTTTCGGGTCATATCCGACTGTATTCAGTCATCAGTACTGGTGGGCTCAGGGAACATCTGGGTGGGGTGTTGGGGATAAAACCGGGGTTGGAGTGTCAGTCAAGCATCCTATCTGCTTGTCCTTTAGCTCTGCCCCCTCATTTCTTCATTCTTGGTTTTGATGACGCATAACCAACAAAGACAGACAATAACTCATTATTCCATATATGGAAACAAAGTAGCTTAGTCAAATGATTTAGAAAAACAAACAGGCCGGAGTGATAGCACAGTGGGGAGGGCGTTTGCCTTGCATGCAGGCGACCTGGGTTCGATCCCGGCATCCCATATGGTCCCGAGTCCTGCCATGAGGAATTCCTGAGTGCAGAGCCAGGAGTAACCCCTGAGCATTGCCTGGTGTGATCCGAAAAGTGGGGGTGGGGGAAGGAAAGAAACCACCAGACTAAGTTATTTTCAGAATTTAAAAGCTTTGTCTGGGCCGGGAAGATGGCTCAAAGGGCTGGAGTGCACGCTGTGTATGTAGAAGCCCGAGGTTTAATCCCTAGTACTGCATGCTCTCTGAACATCCTGGGAGACACCCCCTTCCCCCAAGAAAACTTGATCTCAAAAACCTGAAAAAAGAAAAGCCTTAATAACAGTTACTACTCTAAGACAATTTACAAACTGAGAATGGAGCCAATTTAGGGAAAAAGTCATTTGAAGTAAGGCTACAATTGTCCCAAATACCAACTCTTAAAAACAGTTACAGCTCCCCAGGTACAAAAACTTACTATTAGTACGAATCATATTTACCTTGTTGTTTATTTTTTGCTCTGTTAACTTCTTACTTACATCATCATTCTGCTGCGCCTCCTGCATGACAAACTCTCGTACCATGGACGGATTATATTCAACCAAGTAGGAGAATATATCGGTGGCAGCACCGCACTTGTATGTCATCCATCCCCTGCAGGAAGAGAGCACGCAGTGCTTTTACTGGCAAGCACTCAGAACCCACAGCCACCTAAATCCCAAACTAAGTGGAGGAAAACTTGGAAATAAAAGTCAACAAAACTCAATAGTTGTGCTTTTATTCCCATTTACTTTCTTGATCTATGATCCCAAAGCTTACACAGAATTCTAAGGCGTCTCAATATGTTACTTGTAGCTTGTGTGTTAATGCACGTAAAATATTTTACTTTTGTAAATGAAAAGAAACCAACTTACAAGGATGACTTCTAGAGCTGGTAGTATGCCCATGTTTGACAACGTCTTGAAAAAAAGCATCTCTGTTTTGAGGCTGTAGCGTTTGGGAAAACGCACAGAATTCCTTTAAAAGTTAACCTAAAATGAAGGGAAAGAATGAGTGAATAGAAAATATTTAATAGTCTCTTGACCTTCATAACGTCAAATTACCTACCAATTCCTGTCTCTTTTCCTCATCTGTTGCTTCATCCGTTAATTGTGCAAATAAATCTGTCAGGAACTTTTCATCTTCCTATGCAAAGGACACACTTATGTTAATGTCAGAGCATATTAGCATAATTTCAAGATAAAAACGATACAAATGACATGCCATGTAATGTCCCATTCCAGCAAGACAAGTTCTAAACCATATCATATCATTCTTACAATTCGATGTTCACCAAAGGAAAAGAAGGGTGTACAAGTTTTAGATTTTTGAACTACATAAACTTCTGTTCCAGTTAGACTAATCCATACATACAAGATAATATCCTGGGAGGGTCTGACGCTGGATGTTACAAATGCAAATGATTGCCTAATTTATTTTTTGAGTATATTCCAGAAAACTGCTCTCTAGGAATTCCCATGCAGGTACCTAAAACCCAGACCTGAGAAACTGAGCATACTGTAAAAATACAAAACAAAAACAACTCCCTAATCCTTACCTAACCTAACACAAGCACATTCAATGCTTTGAATGTTGATTTTAATCTTCAAATGACCCTTTAGGCACTATAGACACTAATATCACCCTTAAGTCAGGAAAATCACGCTGTAGTAGTACGGCAAATAATGTGCTTACATTATTTATTATACAGGCCAAACTGGGTCAAATCCCTGGTACTCATATGGATCCCAAGCTACCCAAGTGAGAACAGCTATTTCTGAGCACCTGCGGTGCATGGCCAAAACTCCAAAGGGGAGAGAGTAGGAATCAGGGGGAACAACACACTAAGAGATTAGGAGAACTGCCCAGTTCCTACTGCTCTTTACTGACAACTGAAACATATATACATCTAATTTCCCAGTAACAAAAACTGTCTTCTAACAGAAGACAGGCAATTATTTACCAGCATCTGCTATATCCCTTGATCCTAAAACTGGGATAGTAAACATTACCTGGATTTCTATAAATTCCTCAAGAATTTATATTTTAATTTGATGACATGCCATAGTTTCCCTTTCCTTTCTTCTTCCATTGTTTCTAATCTATAAACAGTTCATACCCCTAATATTCTAATGATCACTCCTACAGATCATTTTTTTTTTTTTCCCCTCTTTGGGTTGCACCTGACAATGCTCAGGGTTATTCCCAACTCTGTACCCAGGAATTACACTCGGCAGTACTTGGGGGACCAAGCGGGTGCCGAGAACGGAACGGGTCAACCCATGTGAAGCAAATTCTCTACCCAGATGTTTTATCTTCTCTCTAGCCCCTCAAGTAGTAACTTTCTTTTTTATTTACTATGCCATGGTGAGATGATTACAAACCTGCTCATGACTGGGTTTCAGTCAGTGTTCTAGTACCCATCTGACCACCACTGCACACTCCCAACACAAATGCTCCTAGTTTCCCTCCCTCCCCCCAGCCTGCCTCTATGGCAGCCGCCTCTCTCTCTTCCCCCTTCTTTTAAGCATTTTGACTTGCTATACATACACTGAGGGGTTATCATACTTGAAGGTATCCCTTTACCTTCAAGTAGTAACTTTTTTTTTTTGCTTTTTTGGGTCATAGCTGGCAATGCTCAGGGGTTTCTCCTGGCTCTGCACTCAGGAATTACTCCTGGCGGTGCTCGGGGACCATATGGGATGCTGAGAGGATCGAACCCAGGCCGGCATGGGCCAGCTGCGTGCAAGGCAAACGCCCTACCCTCTGGACTATCGCTCCGGCCCCCAAGTAGTAACTGTTTTTTTTTTTTTTTTTTTTTGCTTTTTGGGTCACACCCGGCAACGCTCAGGGGTTACTCCTGGCTCTGCACTCAGGAATCACTCCTGACAGTGCTCAGGGGACCATATGGGATGCCGGGGATCGAACCCGGGCTGTCATAGGCCAGCCGTGTGCTAGGCAAACACCCTGCCCTCTGGACTATCGCTCCGGCCCCCAAGTAGTAACTTTTTTTTTTTTTTTTTTTTTTGCTTTTTTGGGTCACACCCGGCGATGCTCAGGGGTTACTCCTGGCTCTGCACTCAGGAATTACTCCTGGCGGTGCTCGGGGGACCATATGGGATGCCGGGGATCGAACCCGGGCTGTCATAGGCCGGCCTGTGCTAAGGCAAACGCCCTACCCGCTGGGCTATCGCTCCGGTCCCTCAAGTAGTAACTTTTTTAAATAGGAAAAAAAGGGTACATACCTGTAACATACCAACAATTTCTACCTTATTGAAAAATATAAAGGAGTGAAGCGTTGACAACATATTTTCTTCGAAGACGGAAGGTGTAGGTAGAACCATATCTTGTATATACTGAACTCTGTATGTCTGATGAATCTTCTGTTTCAGCTCAGGATCTGATATGGGAATTACTTCTTTAAACTTGGCTGTTTTTGTTAGAAATTCCCTGTGTTTTTCGTGGCTGTGACAAAGCAGGATCATATTCTAAGCACCCAATGACGTCCATTATACATTCCTCAGAGAACATAACTTCGAACAGAGCAGTTCGGTTCAAGAGGAATATGCCTTTGATAATTTCGTACAAGTGGTGCAGTCCTTCAATATTTTCCAAATCCTCACACACATGAAAAAGCTCTAAGAGCTTTTAATATAACCCTCATTTTCCAGTGCTAGTGCAAGTTTTTCACGACGAAGTGGGGAAGGTAATGATGATGCCACTAGTTCAGCAATCTCCTCGAGGCGACTTAATTCACAAGACGGCAATTCTAAACCTGGTGATGACATATCATCAAAACGCTCCTCTTCAGATTCATCTACAAGGTCCTGAGTGATGTCCACTGAAGGGTCCTTTCCTTGAACCTATTGAATAAGATTTATAAAATCTGACAAAGTATAACGAGGCATATTGGGTCATACCCGGAGAGGCTAAAGGGTCACTCCTGGCTCTGTACCACTTCTGGTGGTGCTTGGGGGAACATATGGGATGCCAGGGACAAACCCAGATCAGCTGCGTGCAAAGCAAATGTCCTAACCGCTCGGGACCAAGCTAGCAAATAGTATTAGGTGAAAATGAGATTACAGTAACTACTTCCAAATTTAAGTCTCTTCAAATGATGTAAACAAATCCCACCTTTCTATAAGTAAGCAATACTTTGAATTTTAACGTCAAAGTTCAGAAATGTAAAGAGCTTCCTTAAAAAGGTCAAATTTGGGCTGGAGCGATAGCCCAGCAGGTAGGGCATTTGCCTTGCACACGGCCGGCCCGTGCTGGCCTGGGTTCTATTCCCGGCATCCCATATGGTCCCCTGAGCACTGCCAGGAGTAGTTCCTGAGTACAGAGCCTGTACTCAGGAACATTGAGCATGCCGGGTGTAACCCAAAAGAGCAAAATAAATAAATAAAGGTCAAATTTTACCAGCAACATTCTAACAAAAAACTGATGCAAAGACTGCCTTGGAGCCCCAAAATGTACATGGCTAACGCTACGTAATCTCATATCCACGGCTGTCTTTTCTAACTTGGGCAAGCTTCAGGATACTGCTAGCGCTGTGTTCTAGGACAGACGCTACTGAACTCTTCAAATGCTAACTTTAGTACGCTAAGTTCAAATACATACCAAAAATGCCATGGTCACAAAAATATACGCAAATATAAGAAGAAAAATAGTTTATATATATTCAAGAAACCAAGAGTCAAAGAGAAAAGAGGGGGCCGGAGCGATAGCACAGCAGGCAGGGTGTTTGCCTTGCACGTGGCCGACCCAGGTTCAATCCCTGGCATCCCATATGGTCCCCTGTCCCTGAGCACTGCCAGGAGTAATTCCTGAGGCAAAGCCAGGAGTAACCCCCGAGCATCGCTGTGTGTGACCCAAAAAAGGAAAAAAGAGAGAAAGAGAGAGAGAAAAGAAAACACACTTTGGTGAAGTGCCATTGATACACTATATAACTGTTGAACAGTCGCCTCAAAATATGACCTGAAACTTATCTAGAATGTTACCTCTCTTTTCAGGAATATTTACTAAGGTTAAGCAACAACTGATTAGGCACTTGCCTTTTATGTGGACAACCCAGGTTCAAGCCACTACATATGATCTCCAAGAACTGCTAGGAGTAATTCCTGAGCACTGGTGCGTGTAGCCCCCAAGCAAAAAATGGAATAAATATACAAGTAACCAAAATCATGGAACAGTTTTTCTTTTAATGCTCAAATTTGTAGCTTTCATGATTTACAAAAGCCTGTGTTCTCCTGCTTCTTTGGAAAATCTAAAGGGGTGAAGTTACTGGGTCGGAGCAATAGCCCAGCGGGTAGGGAGTTTGCCTTGCGCGGCCAGCCTGTGCCGGCCCAGGTTCGATCTCCGGCATCCTATATGGTTCCCGAGCACTGCCAGGAGTAATTCCTGAGTGCAGAGCCAGGAGAAACCCCTGAGCATTGCCGGATGTGACCCAAAACGCAAAAAAAAACAAACAAACAAACAAAAACCCCCAATCCATCAGTTTCTGGTTTCCAAAACTCGAAGGTAGTTACTAAAATGACAAGTACTGGGTTACAATTGTTCAGGTTGAAAACTAGTTCTACACACACAAAACAGTTTCCAGAATGTTGGCGGATATAAATAAAACTGAAGCTAATCAAAGGTCTGCACTAGATAGACGTCAATAATATGCACTTTCCTATAAATCAAGTCTTCACCCAGAGTTAGTTTGTGCTTTTCTTTTTATAAAATTTATTTTTTGCTTTTGGGTCACACCCAGTGATGCCCAGGTGTCACTCCTGCCTCTGCACTGAGAATTACTTCTTGCGGAGTTTGGGGGAGCCATAGGGGATGCTGGGGATTAAATCCAGGCCCAGCCTTGTGCATGGTAAATGCCCTCCCTGCTGTACCATCACTCCAGTCGCACAGTAAGAGTTTAAGAGATCTACATAAATGTCTATTTTATTAAGACCTTGGGCAATGATGAGCACAGCAACCTAAGATACTCAGCATACCAATTTTAGTATTTAAATTACCTGACATATTTTCTCCCAAATTTCATCACATCCAGCTTTCTCTTGAAAGCTAAGGGCCAAGTCATAATTTTCTGCTTCAGACCATACAATCAAAGTGTCCTAGAGAGAGAGAAAAAAAAAAAAGTCTGAATGATTAACTGGCATTATCACAAGCAAAATGGCCAATAAAAGCAATAGGAAATACGAATCATGAATAGCACTTTTAGTTTTCTTTCTTTTTTTGATTTTTGGGTCACACCCGGCAATGCTCAGGAGTTTCTCCTGGCTCTGCACTCAGGAATTACGCCTGGCGGTGCTCGGGACCATATAGAATGCCGGGGATCGAACCTGGGCCAGCCGTGCGCAAGGCAAATGCCCTACCCACTGTGCTATCGCTCTGGCCCCGAATAGCACTTTTCTTCTTGCAACACTGATACTGGTAAATACTAATGCTTTTTAATGCTCATGTTATGTAACTACCTAGAAAACAAAAACAATTTTCCCTTTTTTGGGGGCGGTGTTCAGGGCTTATTTTTCTTGGCAGGGTACAGAGGAACACACAGGGTGCCAGATACTGAAGCCAGGCAGGTCACTTGAAAAGTTGCACAATGTTTTCTTTTCTTTTCTTTTCTTTCTTTTTTGCTTTTTGGGTCACATCTGGCGATGCTAAGGGGTTTCTCCTGGCTCTGCACTCAGGAATTACTCCTGGCGGTGTTCGGGGGACCGGCTGGGCTATCGCTCCGGCCCCAACATTTTCTTTAAGAAATTTAATTGGGGGTTCAGAGCGATAGTACAGTGGGTAGGGCATTTGCCTTACACACAGCCGGCTTGGGTTTGATTCCCAGCATCCCATATGGTTCCCTGAGCACCACCAGGTTTAACTCCTGAGTGCAGAGCCAGGAGTAAGCCCTGAGCATCGCTAGGTATGACCCAAAAAGCTCCCCCCCAAATTAATTGGGCTGGAGCAATAGTACAGCAGGTAGGGGCGTTTGTTCTGCAATGCAGCCAACCAGACAGAGTTAGATTCTGAAATCCCATATGGTCCCCCGAGCACTGCCAGGAATAATTCCTGAGTGCAGAGCCAGGTGCAACCCCTGAGCATCGCTAGGTGTGGCCCAGAAATGAATAAGCTTACCCAAGAATGAACGCACATTTTTGTAATAAAAGATACAAACTAGGAGCCAGAGTGATAGCACAGCAGGTAGGCATTTGCTTTGCACGCAGCTGGCCTGTGTTTGATCCCGGGCATCCCATATGGTTCCCTGAGCACCGCCAGGAGTAACCTGAGCATCGCCAGGGTGACCCAAAAGCCCCCCCACCAAAAAAAAAAAAATATATATATATAAATACACACTAGGATCTGGAGGAATAGTACAGTGCCAGGGCACTTGCTTTGCACATGGACAACCAAGGTTTGATCCTTAGCATCCTATATGGCGCCTGAGCCCTGCCATGAGTAATCCGAGTGCAGCTAGGTGTGACCCAAAAACAAACATATAAGCTAAATTTTAGGAGCCGGAGGCGGTGGTACAGCCGGTAGGGCATTTGCCTTGCATACAACTGACCAGGCTTCAATCAATCCACAGCATCCCATATGGTTCACCGAGGAATGTCGGTGTGACCCAAAAAAAGCAAAAATATTAAAAATGAAACAAATTATCAATTCAGTGTGGTGCCTGGTCATCCTGCTATCTTTATGCCTTAGAGAAACTCAAGATAGCTGAGTGCCAAATAACTAGGGTTCATCAGGCTGGGATCAAGTCGTTTAGCGCCTTCTCTCCTTTCTGTCATCCATATTAGGTGTTGTTACCTGGAGTAAAGGAGGCCTGCAGAGACTTAAATCTCTAGCTGAATTTGTAACATGTGACAACCTATCTCCCAGAGACCTCCTTTAAAAAAAAACCTACTTACTTTCACCAAGTTCAAGCAGCAAGCTGTTCTTTTATTGCTGTTCAAACATTTTCAATAATGCTACATTGCTGAGTACCACTGATCGCACCCTTCAATGCTCAGGAAACCATACAGGATACTGGGGATCAAACCAGGTTGGAACATCTATGCAAGGCAAGCATCTCCTCAGCCATACTATCCTCGGTCCGCAACAATACTACATATAATAAATATCTAAATATTTTTATTAAGACATAATTTTAGAGGAACAGAAAAACAAAGCACTTTGGGAACGGCAGCTTTTTCAGTTATATCCAGGAATGTTCAGGGTTAACTCCTGGCTTTGCACTCAGGAATCACTCCTGATAAAACCATTTTATATTTCCATAGGACAAGCAGTCTATAATCTACACAATGTATGATTTAGTAAAAGTATTTATAGGGCAGGGGCCGGAGCGATAACCCAGCGGATAAGGCGTTCGCCTTTGCACGGCTGCAGCCCGTGATCGATCCCCGGCATCCCATGGTCCCCGAGCACCGCCAGGAGTAATTCCTGAGTGCAGAGCCAGGAGAAACCCCCTGAGCATTGCTGGCTGTGACCAAAAAAAAAGTATTTATAGGGCAAATAATACAGCTTTCCAATTTATTAAACCACACATATATACTTTCAACTAGTTTAAGAAAGGGTCTCTCCTAGTGTTGTCTGAATGCTCTCATATATGAAATGCTAAATGCCTAACATGACAATCATTCAATTTTTTTTTCAAGTTGGCCAACAGAAAGTAATTAGTGGAAATTATAATTAGATCTAAGTCCAAGATAAACTACTAAGTCCAGGCTGGCTGAACACCAATAGTGAAGCTTCTAACAGATCTAAGCTTTTACTGTAGCAGTAACTTGAGAGTTAGGCTGCTAACCTATCTGAAACAAACTCAGCTCAAGTTAAAACAGTCTTAAAGCATTTTAAATTATTGCTTTATACACAATATGGGCAAATAACTCATTTGGGAATCAGGCTTACAAAGCGTTGAAACCAATTCTGACAATTTTTAAAAAATTAAAAAAATTTAAATATGAGAAATTAGGTGTTAATTTTCTTTCAATCACCAAACTGAAGACACTATATAAAAAAATACCATCAAGTTTTTACCTGTTGTTTCTGGTATGCAGTGTTTGGATTTATTTTTGACTCTAAAAGTAGAGAACCTAGGAAACAGAAAGAAAAGACATTATTGCAAAGCAGTAAAAACTATATTTCCTATGTACAGAACTATTTTCTTCTCAGAATACTTGCTCCATTATATTAAGAATGTTTTGGTCACACCCAGTGGTACTCAGGGATAACTTTCCTGTTTTTGCTTTTTTGGTCATACCTGGCGATGCTGGGGATCGAACCCGGTCAGCTGCATGCAAGGCAAACACCCTACCCACCGTACTATCGCTGTGGACCTCCGTTAAAGATACAGACATATTTTTAAGTTAAAATAAAACGTATTAGAAATACCTACAACAATGCTCACTATTTGTTTTGGCTTCTGGGCTACACCTGGTAGTGCTCAGGACTTAAGCCAAGTATTGCTCTGGGAACCACAATGGGTGCCAGGGATTGAACTTGGGGTTTGCTTTATGCAAGGCAAGCTCCCTCCCAGCTATACTATCTCCCCCAGCCCCATATACACACTTACATTTACCAGGAGATAAACCATCTGAAGAATGGACAGTAACAGAACCATATAACTCATGGGCAGCACACACAACAAGAATGTAACATAAACCATCAAAGCGTGAAGTCATATAACCTGGGTTTAAATCTAATATACTGTATGTCTTACAGAAATACTTAAAAACATGTAAATTTAGTATAGCAATCTCATTTATCTCGTAAGATGGAAAATAAAATGAAAAGTCACTTGCAAGAGTTTGAAAGCATCAAGAATGATTCCCAAATTACACTTGACACCTTAAAATAATCAACACATTTCTCATATTAAGGTAATTTAGCATACTCCTGTAAGGCTCATATTAGAAAGCACAACTGCGGGGCTGGCGCCGATAGTCCAGCAGGGAGGGTGTTCGCCTTGAACGCGGCCGACCCAAGTTCGATCCCTGGTATCCCATATGATCCCTCGTCCACTGTCAGGAGTAAGTGGCCCAAAAGGGTGTAAAAAAGAAAAAGAAAAAAGAAATAACAACTGCTTTGTGAAAAAAAGCATGCTAAAAGACAGAACTCTCTCACTTCAATGACAATATTGCTTTATACCTCAACACATTATCTAAAGCAAGTTCCGTCTCAATACTTTTTGGGAGCCCTTACAGCTGTCTCTCTCCACACAAAGCTTTCTTCTCACGTTACAATAGCTGTTTTACACATTCCAAAAAAGTGGCTAGACAGTTGAGAATAGGGTGCTCTTAACATTTCCAAATTTAACCTGTTTGCTTTTATGTCAATTTGCTAATTTTATGATGCTGGCCCCTATTGGTGTTTTACTAGCCATATAGTCTATATTCTTTTTTATTTCTTTTTGGGTCATACCTGCGATGCTCAGGGGTTACTCCTGGCTCTGCATTCAAGAATTACTCCTGGCGGTGTTGGGGGGACCATCAGATCCTGGGGATGGAACACCTGCTGTACTATTGCTCCGGCCCTGTACTCTATATTCAAATTGTAAAAACTGTGCACAAGCATTTTACTTGAATCCTTCACCCGTGTAACAAAAGTGAACTGCAAGCCCCAATCTATTTATCCTTTCTGTACTCAAACGTAAGTAAATGCTCGGGTTGAGAGCCTTCTACTGAGACTATACCACCTACACGGTAAAGCCTGGCAAGCTACCTTGGTTTTTTTTTTTTTTTTTTTTAAGCCAAAGACTAGTAACTATTATGGACCTCAGTTCCATAACCTGAAGAATGGTTTCAGGCTCCTCCTGTCCCTGTAGCAAGTAGATGCCCTTGGGTTGCACTTGCTTGTGACAGGACTAATGGAGATGTTACTAGTGCCCACTTGAGCAAATCGATGAACAATGGGAAGACAGTGATACTTAAACAGGGTCCCAAAGTACAGTGTTTTGTTCTTGCATGCACAGGCCTTGGCTCAAATTCCTGGTGTCCCTGTGCTGAATGATATTCTGGTAACTTTCAAGTCTGACTCCACAAGCAGGACTGAGCTGCACCCCAACTAAAAGGATGTGAGTGCCTCCGGATGGGAAGTGTGACCTCTGATGGAAGAGACAATGTGTGCACTTGTGAGAGAGCCCAGACCTCCATGTGAATACTGCACCCAGTGTGCAATGTGACCCTTGGTTAGCAACACAGCCAGGTGCATGTTAAGTTGCTGTCATAGCAACAATATCAACAACAAAGGGAAAGAGACCATTAAAAAACCTACACATTCTTCCCACTTATACCATTAGGCCAACTAATGGAGATGTTACTAGTGCCCACTGTGTTGCTTGTCTAGGGGCTGGCACTCAATGGTTGGTTTACTCCCTCCCTTCCGTGTGCAGGGGTCACTAGTGGTGGGGCGCAGGAACCGTATGTGGTGCTGGAATGGAGACCAGACTGGCTGCCTGTGAGGCCAGAGGCCCGCCAGCTTTGCTATCCTCCCTGATCCCTAGGTTCCTTTCTTTTTTTTACTGTTTGCCTTAAAGGAGGTATAGAGAGCGCACCGTCATTGAGGAAACTCTGCCTAATCTTTACAATTGATGCCAGAGCAATCAAAATCATATTTTCTCAAGTTAATGAATGCAAAGCCTAAGGTTCTCTTATTTTTTTTTATTTTTTTTTTTTTTGCTTTTTTTTGGGTCACACCCCGCGATGCTCAGGCGTTACTCCTGGCTCTGCACTCAGGAACCACTCCTGGCGGTGCTCGGGGGGACCACATGGGATGCCGGGATCGAACCCGGGCTGGCATGGGCCGATCGTGCAAGGCAAACGCCCTACCCGCTGGGCTATCACCCGGCCCCAGGTTCTCTTAAAGTGTTCAAAGCTTTCAGCTAATTGGGGCCAGAGAAGTAGTACAGCAAGTAAGACATTTGCCACACATGGGTTCAGTCCCTGGCATTCCATTTTGTGGTCCCCCATGAGTACCACCAGGAGGTGATCCCTGAACACAGCCAGGGGTTAAGAAAATACATTCCCAGGGTAGGAACAATAGTATAGTGCATAGGGGCCCTGCCTTGCAAATGGACGACCTGGATTTAATCCTGGCATCCCAGACCCTCCCCCATCCCAGCTCCAACAGGAGTGACCTAGCATGTGGTGTGGCCCAATGCCCAAACCAAACCAACTCTAAACTACGTTAGGTAAGTGAGTGAACTGCGCTACATTATGACACATTTTAGAAGACATGGACAAGCAATGCCCCTTAAAAGTTATACTGCAGGGGCTGGAGAGATAGCACAGCGGGTAGGGCATTTGCCTTGCACGCGCCAACCCGGTTCGATCCTCAGCATCCCATATGGTCCCTAGCACTGCCAGGAGTAATTCTTGAGTGCAGAGTCAGGAGTAACCCCTGAGCACTGCAGGATCTGACCCAAAAAAGCAAATAAATAAACAAATAAGATAAAAAGGCTTTAAAAATAAATAGAAGTTATACTGCACAACCTACACAGAAGGAAAATAGACACAACACTGAGAAACGATGACAACTGCACATGATCAAAATTTCAAAGTGTGCTGACATTTACATCAAGAATGTGAAAAGAGGGGCCGGAGCGATAGCCCAGCGGGTAGGGCGTTTGCCTTGCACGCAGCCGGCCTGTGCCGGCCCAGGTTCGATCCCCGGCATCCCATATGGTCCCCGAGCACTGCCAGGGAGTAATTCCTGAGTGCAGAGCCAGGAGAAACCCCTGAGCATTGAAAAAGAATGTGAAAAGAGGGCCAGAGCAATAATCCAGCAGGTAGGGAAAAAAAAGGAATGTGTAAAGACATCCCACAAACAGGGAAGTATCTTTGAAAATCTAGAAGGAATTTTTACCCAGAACTTTTACAACCCAGTAAGAGTGTTTGAAATTATAAAATGGGCACTGGATTTCAATAGACCTTTCTCAAGAGATATACATATGAATATGAAACACTCAACACCACTAGGTACCAAAAGGAGTGGACCCGGAGGTGGACTCCAGGTCTGGCAGGTGAGAGCCCTCGGTGGCTCCTGATGTCCACTGCAGCCCTGGTGAGCTCCATCAGCAGCACTGCCACTGAGCACTGGCATTTCAGGTTGAGCACAGGGGCACCTTTATCTACATGTTTGAAAAAACAAGGGGGTACTACAGCAGGGAGGGCGTTTGCCTTACATGCGGCCGACCTGAGGTCAGTCCTGGCATCCCATATGGTCCCTGAGCACTGCCAGGAATTACTCCCGAGCATCGCTGGGTGTAACCCAGGAAGCAAAAACCAGAAAACCCCCCAAGGGGCTCAACCCCCAGAACCAAAAATAACACACAAAAAAAATACCACTTGTGTATGTATTGGCAACCAAGAGGAGAAACTGGAACTCTCATACCTTTGGCTGGGGAGAACCTCCAAATAGCTGTTACCAGAGCTAGTAGAGCGCAGGAACGGAGTATGTCTTGCACATGGCTATCCCCAGCACCACATACACCCCTTAGCCCTGCTAGGAATGATCACTGAGCTCAGAGCTAGGAGAAGCCCTGCACACCGCTGTGTGTGGCCCCCAAACAAAACACGAGTCACCAACTCAAAACAAGAATTATCATGACCACATATATGAGATCCACAAATACATGTACAGTTGTGTTCACAGCAGCATTATTTGAAATAACAGGGATAACAATCCAAATGTCTGGAGACTAAGGAATGGATAAAAGAGTATTCATCTAAACCAGAGATGAAGTTCCATATACGCCAAGTAAACAGCCACGACGACCATGCATCATTCCAGCACATTTATAGAGCAGTTCGTTTACAGAGAACATTTATACAGCAAACTTCAGTTTGGGAAGGGGGCATGGCTGGGCACTAGCTGGAGTCTTTTCTTCTAGAGAGGACAAAATGTTCTGGAATAAGATTGTGGTGATGGTGCACAGCCTAAAAGGCCAAATTCCACGGTTATATGAATACTGTTAAAGCGTAAATGTTCAGGGGCCCAAGTGATAGTGGGGTGGGCAATTTGCTTGCCTGGCCTGCACTGACTAGGGTTGAATCCAAAGTCTTCCACAAGTGATCCCTGAACACTGCTGGGTATGGTCCGAAACCCCCACCAAAAAAGGCGTAAGATGTAAATGTTCACACAAAGCCGTATCACAGCAATGTGAACCAAACATGTGCCTGCAGACCTATGTTCAATCCTTAGCACCCCAGATCCCAGGGCTGGCCAGGAGTGCCCAGAGGGCACAGCACTGCTGAGTATGCCCCTCAGCGCCCCAGAGTCTGAACAAGCAGCAGCAACACAGACCATTTAGTTCCAAGTGTCAAAAGGACTCTACAGAGTTAGAAGTTAGGTTAGCAGTTCACGATCACGATCTTCCCGTTGATCATCTATTGGCTAGAGCGGGCACCAGTAATATCTCCATATGTCCTGTCTCATGCCAGTAGAGCCAGGGGCATCGGCTTGCTACAGGAACATATAGAGCCTCAAACCATTATATTAGGTCATGGGAATGACCTAATATAATTGTTACTAGAATTTGGCATATCAAATACAACACGAGAAGCTTGCCAGGCTTGCCGGCGGGAGGAAAACTCTTTTAAACACTTCCAAATAAAGCATTTATTGATGAGCCGCGGCGCGCTTTCGGCTGTGTGAGCCGGACTGTGATGGGCTGGTCTGCTGGGTGGAGTTCTGACGAGAGGGAAGTCCAAATGTGGAAAATGGCGGCGCCCGTGAAGTGAGGCGGGGTGGTCTGGCTTGTTCTGAGGCTCTGCCGAGGTGGTGGGCCAGGGCTAGAACCCGCCATGCCTCCCGACTGCCTCATGAACGACTGCACAGGGAGAGCAAGGAACAGCTCTGCCCCATGTCTGAGAGGCTCTGGACCAGCATACCTGGGCCGGATTGAGGAAAAAGCTGCTGCAGGGTGAGTGTCCGATGATCCGGGCTGCAATGGGCTGGTCTGCTGGGTGGAGTTCTGACGAGAGGGAAGTCCAAATGTGGAAAATGGCGGCGCCCGTGGAGTGAGGTGGGGTGGTCTGGCTTGTTGTGAGGCTCTGCCGAGGTGGTGGGCCAAGGCTAGAACCCGCCATGCCTCCTGACTGCCTCATGAACGGCTGTGCACAGGGAGAGCAAGGAACAGCTCTGCCCCATGTCTGAGAGGCTCTGGAGGTTAGCAGTTATGTGGGGAATAAAGGGGGAAGAGTGACTGAAGAGGAACGTGAAGCGGATCCTAGTTGAGATGCCAAACCAATGAAACTCCCTGGGAGCTCAGTCTTCAGGCTGAAGAGAATGGTTGAGTTCTGCAGCTCTGGAGCTGTCTGCACATGGTGACAGAGACGCCTCCAAAGTCCACAATACTGCCACCCAGCATGAGCACAGCAGGTTCCATGGGAAAATAGCGTAGAACCCCCACTAAGCTCAGTAAGTGAAAACAGAGAACAAGAAGGCTCAAGCTCCGTAAACCCTCAATGACTAACAGGAACACCATTGTGAGACAACGATTTTTCCAAGTTCTATTTTGCTGAACTTTTGGGGAATAATTCCACTTACCATTTTGTAGCAAAAAGCAATATAAAATTATTTTGTGCCTGCTAAGGGGTGGGTGGGAAACTAGTCACAGTGGTGGTGGAAGGGGTGCTGAATACGGAACGCCCCAAACAACTGAATTACGAACGCTGTAAACCAGCATTTACATGGAAAATAAAAAGCCTGAGGGGATAAACAATAGATGTATGGGGGCTGGTAAGACAGTACAGCAGGGAAGGTGCTTGCCTTGTATGTGGCAGGCCTGGGTTCTATCCTTGGCATTCTACTATAGACCCCTGCACATCACCAGGATTTGTGAGTGCAGAGTCAGGAGCAACCTGAGCATTACTGGGTTTGACACCCCTCACCTCCGCACATACACAAACAAATCCAGCAGAGGCGCATCTCATTTTTTTTTTTAGCACCAATCCCATATGCATCTGATTAAAAAACTCTCGCTAATATTGGGGCTGGAGTGATAGTATAGCATGTGGGGCATTTGCCCTGCATGTGGCTGATCTAGGTTTTGCCTGATCAATATGGTCCCCGGATCCCACCCAGGAATAATTGCTAAGCACAGAGCCAGGAGTAAACCCACTTGTACTCCCCCCCCACTCCCAACAACAAAGCCAGGAGTGACTCCACTCCGCAACCCCACCCACTCCCCTAAACTTCATCCATTCGGTTGCCTACCCCTAAGTTATAGGATCAAGTTTTACTGGCTCAACTTACGAGCTGAGCACTTCTCTAATCAACTGGAAAAACATTCACTGGAGTCATATTTACTATGTGCATATTTACTATGCACGAACACACTCCCTCCCAAGTTTATTTATATCTTTTGTTAGAGCTACAATAGCAGGAGTCATACTTCTACTTTAGTAATGGATAGGTGTGGACGGTAAAGTAGAGATTAACTGTAGGGGAGAACCAAGTACTTATTGTGGAAGCAGAAGACATAGGGGTAGGAAAGAAGAAACGACCCTCCGTTGAAGACCCAAAGCAACGAGGCCCAGAAGGTTCTCATGAAAGGAAGCACAGGCTTCTGGTAGCGGGCAGGTCTGTGCAGGGGATCTTAGGAACAAGAGGTGGGAAGGCTGCACTCCTGGTCCAAATCCCTGCCAGTACATTCGGTCCCTTGAGCACTTCCAGGTGTAAGGTGTAGCCCATCCCCTCCAATAGTTGCCCACCCGACATATCTGAGAGACATAGCCATTCTAATAGGCTTTTAAAGAAATTTTGATTCACACCTGGCAATGCTCAGGGGTTAGGGGGTTACTCCTGGCAGTGTTTGGGGGACCATATGGTTTGCCAGGAATTGAACCATCATCAGCCACTATGAGGCAAACGCCCTACCCGCTGTGCTATATATATATATAGATATAGATATATCACTCCGACCCTTCTAAAAGATGTCTTTATATCCCAAGAGGAATTTACTGTGTCTCCCCATGACATGTCTCCTCACAGATCTGAAGAAAGACAATTGCATAAACCGGAAACTGACAAATCTAAACAGCAAATCTCAATGACAAGACTTAATAATGAGGGAAGGGCCAGAAGACTAGTACTGCAATTAGGGCATTTGCCTTGCATGTGGCTGACCAGGGTTTGATCTCCAGAAACCCATACGGTCCCCCATGCATCACCAGGAGTAATTCCTGAGTGCAGAGTGAGGAGTAACCCTTAAGCATCTCAGGGTATTTCCCAAACCCCTTAAAAATATGAAGACACACCCCACACACACCCCCCAAGCCCCCAAAAAGAAGGGCAGAGCATGGCTGGTAGGACATGTGCTGAGCATTGGCCAGAAACAAAAAAAAGAATCAAGAGAAAGCTAAAGGGAATGAGTTTATATGCATTTAAGTTTCTCATCACAAAATTCAATATTCAAATACAATTCAACTATCCAGTATCAAATGTACCCCACAGCTCATTGAGCCTACTCCCAGGAAATTCTCTGTAGGATGGGAGGCACATCCTGTGATGCTAAGGTTAGACCCAGGTCTTCACTAAGGAAGGGTCTGCCTTACTCCAGACTGCTCAGGGGACCATATGTGAAGTTGGGATCAGACCCGGGTTAGCTACACACAAGGCAAGTACCCCACCTGCTTTACTATCACTCCAGCCCTCCTCCGGGTAAGTTCTAAAAGGGCTACAATTCCTTTTGTAGTTATATTTCTTCAAACAATAGTCCTTAATTTCTTTACTATTTACAACACTAAAACCCAGCAACTGTTTTTGAAAGCCATTTATTATAGTAAAAATAATGCAAATTTTAACACATACTTCTACACTTTGATTTAGCAATTCTAGGAAACTATCCTACACCCTCAGAGATGACATGAATGAATATAGATGTAATTTGTGGTCCTTGTAATGGTAAAAATGAAAGTAAACATAAACGAAACTTCGAAACAATCTATTCCACCTGTTCCCAGAGTTAGGAATATCAAAGCTTTCTCTATAACATTACTAAGAGGCTATCTGCCCTTGTCACTCATTTCTAGGTGCCCACATTTACACTACAGGATACACTGTAAACTGTAGTGTAACATTTCGATCCCTAGCACCACATAAAGTCCCCCAAGCCCAGTCAGAAGAGATGCCCCCAAAACGTTTTTGTTTTCTTTTTATGGTTTTTTAGGGGTCACATCCAGCGATGCTCAGGGGTTACTCCTAGCAGTGCTTCGGGAGCTGAGGGGATGTCAGGGGTCCAACATGGGTGGTGTATGTGCAAGGCCCCACCTGCCGTAATGTCGCTCCGCCCGCAACTGCAAAGAGCCAAATTATGTAAGCTCCGAGAACCAGGTATGGCCTAGAAAGTTAAGTGGCAATATAGACGTGACTGACTTTTTTTTTTTTTTAATAAAGTTTTGGGGTTATACCCAGCAGTGTTCAGGGGCCTCAAAAGGGGCTTTGACATGCAAGTTTTTTTTTTTTTTTTTTTGCTTTTTGGGTCGCATTCGGCCATGCTTATGGATTACTCTGGCTCTGCACACAGGAATTACTCCTGGTGGTGTTCGGGGTGCTGGGAATAGAACCTGGGCTAGCCACAAGCAAGGCAAACATCGTACCCATTACTATCGCTCCAACTCCTAAATTCTTGTTTTTTGAAAGTTTTTTTTTTTTTTTTTTTGGGCTTTTTGGGTCACACCGGTGATGCTCAGGGGTTACTCCAGCTCTTCGATTAGGAATTACTCCTGGCGTGCTCGGGGACCATATGAGATGCCAGGGATTGGCCGCATGCAAGGCAAGCGCCCTCCTTGCTGTGCTCTTGCGCCAGCCCCTGAAATAGTTCTTAATGTCTTTGTTTTTTTTTTTTTTAGTACCCAGGAAAGCCAGGACATCACACATGTAAAACAAGCGCTCTACTGAACTACATTCTATAACCCTAGAAAATAATTTTTTTTTGGGGCTTTTTGGGCCACATCTGGCAATGCTCAGGGGACCATACTGGATGTCGCGTGCAAGGCAAATGCCCTCCCTACCTGCTACTATTGCTACAGCCCCTAAAAAATTCTTAAGTCTCAACTTGTTTTTTAGTCACACCTAGAGAAATCTTCTCCAAGGTTACTCCTGGCTCTATACTCATGGTGGTGTTCGGGGGACCATATAGGATGCAGGGGACTGAGCCAGGCGGGGCTGGCCTTGTGCAAGGCAAACACCCCTACTGGCTGTGCAATTGCTCTGGCTCTTAAGTCCTAAGTTTGAAGATGCCAAATATAAAAGAAAACCCCCCACCAAATTTGAAAAACAAAAGCAAAGCTTTGGAGATTAAATTTTTCTCAAGTATCCTGAGAAAAGACTTGAGATATTAGTCTTTTCCTATATACAGTGCAAATTAAATTCACCAACATGGGGCCAGAGCGATAGTCCAGCGGGTAGGGCGTTTGCCTTGCGCGGCCGGCCCGGTTCGATCCCGGCATCCCATATGGTCCCCTGAGCAACGCCAGGAGGTAATTCCTGAGTGCATAGCCAGGAGTAACCCCTGAGCATCGCGGGTGTGACCCAAAAAGCAAAAAAAAAAAAAAAAAATCACCAACATACAGTGCAAATTAAAAAAAATATAGTCGGCATACTATGCTCCATGTGTAATGTATATGAAATTCCTGTGTGTATCCGAACACAAACAGGCAACCTCAACTACACCAACATGTGTGTAGGCCTGCACACTTAGGAACTGCCACTAAGAACATCATTAAGATAAACCAGTGGTAAAAGCTGTCGCTTACCGATAGCAAGAAAATAAATTCCAGGTGTATAATCAGGTCATTAAAAATGCTCTTTCCTGGGGCGGGGCGATAGCCCAGCGGGTAGGGCATTTGCCTTGCACCTGCCGGCCTGCGCTGGCCCGGGTTCGATCCCGGCATCCCATATGGTCCCCCGAGCACCGCCAGGAGTAATTCCTGAGTGCAGAGCCAGGAGTAACACCTGAGCATCGGTCGGGTGTGACCAAAAAAAAAAAAAAAAAAAAAAAAGAAAAAGAAAAAGCTCTTTCCGACACTAGCCACCACCTTCGCCGTCCGGACGGCTGAGATACTACCTCACGACCAGATTAACAGAGCAAAACCAGTTCGGAGCCCAGGTAAGGCGGCTCCCAGTAGCGAAAATCACTGGGAATTCGTCAGATGGAGTTAGGGGTCGTCCCTTCCCCCTCCATTTTGTCAAGCCTGGTGGCCCCAGCCAGGAGCTGCCCTGGGGCGATCAGCCATAGCATGCAGTTTCAAACTCGTAGCTGGGGAACCTGGAACTCCGCTTTCCCTGGGCTCAGCTGACCACGGGTCTCCCAGGAGGACAGATGGGTTTTGGGAGTGGCCCCATCACCTCTGGAGGGTCCCGGAAGCTGCCGGATGAGACTTCGCCCACCACACTAGCCACCACCTTCGCTGTCTGGACTCTGGGATACTACCTCATGACCAGATTAACAGAGCAAAACCAGTTCGAGCCCAGCGGCCGTGTAGTCCATCCAAGTAGTGAAAACAGTTATGTCCTTTAATGCACTGCATTCTACGATGTGCGGGAGGGAGAGATAGAGAGGAGAGAAAAGACATACAGCACCCACCAAGTAGTTGAAGTGTGGGAGGGGGGGAGGGGGGGGACATTGGTGATGGGAGATGGGTTCGGTGGAGGGATGGGTATTGGAACACTGTAGAACCAAAACTCAACATGAGCATCTTGCAATTGTATGTCTAAAAGTGGTGTAATAAAATTTGGGAAAAGAAAAAAAAAAATTTTAAAAAATGCTCTTTCGGCCGGGCGATAGCCCAGCAGGTAGGGCATTTGCCTTACGCCCCAGCTGGCCTGTGCCGGCCGGGTTCGATCCCCGGCATACCATGTGGTCCCCCAAGCACCACCAGGCGTGGCTCCTGAGTGCAGAGCCAGGAGTGACCCCTGAGCATTGCTGGGTGTGACCCAAAAAAAAAAAAAAAAAGCTCTTCCCTACTTCATGACATCTTTGTTCATCCTATAAAAGATGCAAGAGTGTTCCTATTTTTTTGCACACTCCCTTTAAATCTAAACCATCACCTTCAGAGTGGGGTGAGATCCTTAACAGTACCAGTTATCATTTAAAAGGGTGAGAGACTGGGGCTGGCGCCTTGCGGGGGAGGGCGTTTACCTTGCACATGGTCACCCAGGTTCAATTCCCAGGGTCCTACAAAGTCTCCTAGCACCACCAGTAGTAATTCCAGAGTACTGTCAGGAGTAGGCCCTGAGCATTGCTGGGCGTGACCCCAAAGCGGGGTGGGATCCAGAAACACCACAGACAGAAGGTCAAGACAAGTTTCTTCTACTGCTTAAGAAAATCATCCTAGCACAGCAGGTTCTTGAATATTATTTTGTGTAACAGCAACAAACCTTGTTAATGGCTGAACTAAGCAATATTCATGCATCTACTGATAAAAACTTATTTAGATTTCCAAGAACCTACAGCTGACATTAAGCGAGAATTATATTATAGTAATCACAAAATGTTCCATGGAATTTTATTTTCCAACTAGGGAGTGGGGGGAGGGCAGGAGGCATGGATTTTATGTTTGTTTTGTTCTGTGGTGCCAGGAGACCTAAGGCGTATATATGACATGGGCGTTACTACTCAACTAATCACTCTGTCCTCCTGACTGCTGCGACTTTAATCTAAATCATTTAAAAATACTTATAAACGTGAAGATTTTTTTTTGGGGGGGGTCGCTACTACTGGCAGGCTCAGGCATATGTGATGCTGAAACTGAACCAGGGTCTGCCGTGTGCAAGTCAAGTGCCAACCCACTACTTATTATTTTAAAAGTTTTTTTTTTTTTTTTTTTGCTTTTTGGGTCACACCGGC
This sequence comes from Cryptotis parvus, assembly GCA_021461705.1. Taxonomy (NCBI): domain Eukaryota; kingdom Metazoa; phylum Chordata; class Mammalia; order Eulipotyphla; family Soricidae; genus Cryptotis; species Cryptotis parvus. The sequence goes on along the minus strand of JAJIBD010013454.1, from coordinate 16,017 downwards.
GATGCTCAGGGGTTCCTCCTGGCTCTGCACTCAGGAATTACTCCTGGCGGTGCTCCGGGGACCACATGGGATACTGGGGATCGAACCCAGGCCGGCACTGGCGCGGCGTGCCAGGCAAATGCCCTACCTGCTGGGCTATTGCTCGGCCCCTAAAATGAATTTTTTGTTTGCTTGCCTTTGGGTCACACTTGGCAATGCTCAGGGGATCAATGGGGTGACGGGGATTGAACCGGAGTCAGCCGTGTGCAAGGCAATCATCCTACCTGCTGTATTACGGTTCCACTCCCACTTTTAAGTTTTACAAATCACTTAATAAGTTTCATTTTTAATTATATTGTTGCCAGTATGAAGCATCATTATAAAGGAGTTATTGAAAGTCCAAACGCTCATTTAGATAGGCTAGTGCATTCTTTAAACCTATAGCCAGAGGCAAAGGTGTCTGCCTATTATGCAGGTGACCCAGGTTCAATCCCTGGCATCCTGTGCCCACCAGTAGTGATTTCCCCAAAAGAAAATGTCTACTACAGAATAAAGTGTTCCAAACCAGAAATGAAAGGCCAAAATTTGAATCCCAATTTATCGCAACAGGTGAATGGCTTGTTCCAAGTTACTAAACCTGGGGCCGGAGCGATAGGACAGCAGGTAGGGAGTTTAGTTTGCCTTGCATGCGGCAGACCTGGATTCAATCCCGGCATTCCATATGGTTCCCAGGGCACCGCCAGGAGTAATTCCTGAATACAGAGCCAGGAATAACCCCTGAGCATTGCCAGGTGTGACCCAAAAAGCCCTCCCCCAAAAAAAACAAATCCCAAGTTACTCAACCTTCTAAGATGAAATAAAGTATTTCCTGTGCTCAGAATCAACGGAATCAAGTATTTGTCTGTTTTGGGGGGCCACACCTGGCAGTGCTCAGGGCTGACTTGGCTGTACTCGTTTAAAGAACACAGAACAGAGGCTGGAGAGTTACAGCAGGTAGCACACTTGCCTCACATGTGGTCAACCTGGGATGAATCCCTGGCATCCTGTGCGGTTCCCCAAGCACTGTTGGGAGTAATTCCTGAGTGCAGAACAAGGAGTAACCCTTGGGCATCGCTGGATGTGGTCCCCAAACAAACAAAAACAAGAGGAAAATGCCAAAATATAAGGAACCTTAGAAAAGGCTCCAAATAACTTAGCATTTTATATGGTCACTTTTAATTTTAAAGCTATCTGGAGAGGAAATACCTAAGTATAAACGATACAGTCCTTGACTGGACAAACCAATTATTATTCTCATCTTATGGAAAAACTGCAAGCTTTGCATTTTGCTATTAAAAAGTTCTCAATTATTGGGTTGGAACAGTAATACAGCGGCTAGGGCTATTGCCTTGCACACGGCTGACCAGGGTTTGATCCCCAGCATCCCATACAGTTCCTGGAGCACCTCCAGGAGTGAACCCCCAAGCATCGCCTGGTGTGACCCAAAAGCAACAAATATAAAGCCCTCAATTATTCTACAGCTAGGAATGGGGGAAACACTAATCTCAAGCTGGCAGTCAAATACAAAAACTCCTTGTGTGGCTGGAGAGAAACCATAAAGTATCTTTAGGCTAAAAATCGCTTTGTCTTTGAAAGAAACCTTGAGATGGGGTTTACAACACCCTGTGAAGCAGCCTGAGGAATAGCTCGGTGGGTTCCGGCCATGTTCAAGGTGTGGGAGATTAGATGTGATTCCCCACCACACCAGGGTCCCTCAAGTGCCCCCTGAACCCGCAGCAATAGTCCTGAAACATCACATGATCTCTTAGGCTAATGACAAGCAGACTTAGGACTTAAAAGTTCTCTAACACTGGGAGTCTAGACAAAGGTTATCTGTGATGACGACGAGTTGATAGTGCCTTCCTCTCAAAAGCAGTCACTGACCCTTCCAAATTCAAAAAAGTTTCCCCCAAATCCAAAGACTCCCAAGTTAGACTGAGTGACAGTCACTAAAAGCACACTAGGGGCCGGAGCCATAGCACAGCGGGGAGGCATTTGCCTTACAAGCAGCCGAACCCCGAGCACCGACAGGAGTAACCCCTGAGCGCAGAGCCAGGAGTAACCCCTGAGCATCGCCGGGAGTGGCCCCAAAACACCCCCGAAAAAAAGCACAGTATTCTTGACAGTCCAATTTCCATCTTCAGGCAAATAATGCACCCAAAGTGTCTAAATATGCCTCCAAAGCGGGTCTTCTCCGGCGCCCAGCGCCATGCACACTACCAGCGCGTGTCCCTCTCGTCTTCGGTCCCAACAGGTGGAAACTCCCCGCAACCACCCCGGGAGCGCGCCGCCAACTCTGCAGGGCCGGCGGCACAACAGCCACTTGCGAACTCACAAAGACGCCGTGGAAGAGCGTTTCACCCAAACGAACACCGCCTTCGAGTGAAAAACTCCGGGATCCGCCACGCCGGGGGAAGGGGCAGCGCGCCGGGGTTCTCTCGCAACCCGGGGTCCGCTCCCCGTCGCGATCCGCGACCCCCGCCCGACCCGCAGGGAAACGCCGGGGGCCACCCGCGCGGCCTCAAGGTCACGGGCGAGCCGCGCGTGGCCCCGGCCGCCAGGAGCGGGGGGCCCGGGACCTCCCGCGGGCGCGGCCCAGCCCCCACCCCGGCGGGTCGCCCGCGCCACTCACCGTCGCTCTCCGCCCTGACAAGCAGGGACATGCCCTTCAGCCGCTCCACGTAGCCGGACGACACATGGCCGGTGCCCCGGTCGTCCCACTGGCGGTCCTCGTTGAGCGTGTACACCTTCACCCGCCGCCGGGTGTCGGTCATCGTGTCGCCCCGCGGGCCGGGCCCGAGGCCCCGCCGGAGTCGCCCGGGAACGGGGGCCGCAAGCCGAGGCGCTCCCCCGGCCTCACTGTCGCCGCTCGCCGCCGCCGCGCCGCGCGCCGCCGCCCGCATGGCCAGTCCCGGGCCCGCGCCGGGCCCCCCGCCTCGCCTCGCCGCGCTCCTCGGCGCTATTGTCCGCGCGCGCCCCGCGAGCTCGGCCGCGCCGCCGGCGCCCGCCCGGCTGCTCCCGCCGCTCCCCGCAACGCCGCGGGACCCAGTCGGGGCGCCGCTCACTGCCCGGCTCCCGCCTCCCGCCATCGCGCCGCCGAGCGCCTTCCCGCGCCGCCGCCGCCTCCTCAGGCCGCCGCCGCCATGTTTTCCTGCCTTCTACCTGGCCCTGCCGCCGCCGGGGGGGCCCCGCGCCGCTGCCCGCCTCTCAGTGGCCAAAGCCCAGGGGCGCCCGCCCTAACGGCGCCGGTTCCCGCCGCGCGCGGCACTCGGGGACACCCCGCGGGGAGCCCGAGCGCGCCCGGCTACAGGACGTCTCCTTCCCGTCGCCGCCGCCTCTTCCGTCTTCCTCACAGCGCCAGAGCCGCCGCCATCTTGGTTCGCCCCTCAATAGCGGCGAGCGCGGCCACCCAGGCAGCAGCTGCAGCGGCGGCGCGTCGCCGCAGCCGTTTGGAGACAGACGCGAGCGAGGCGCGGAGCCCCCGGCGCGGGGAGGCCTCGGCCGGAGGCGGGCGGCGCGCTGCAGAGGCGGCGGGGAGCCGAGGAGGCGGAACGCTGGTCGCGCCGGTGACGGGCCGGGGCTCCCTCGCGCGGCCCGCACGCTGCGTCGTCGTGCAAGCGGCGGCGCGGCCTGTGCGTCCGTCGCGCGCTGTGTGCGTCATCGGCCCGCGCCGCGGCTCCTGGGCTGCTTCCGGCCGCGGCCCGCAGCGCTTCGCGCCTCCGAGTTCCGGGCCCGCCGCGCCCCGCGTCTGGGTCGCCGTCGCCCCCGCCCCCCGCCCCGCTCGTCGCGCCTCTGAGTTTTTCGGGTCGCCGCGAGCGGGGTCGCCGTCGCCCCCTGCCGGCCCCGCCTGCTCCCCTCCGGCCGCGGGTTTGGGAGCTGCGCAGCTCTCAGGGTCGCTGCCCGGCGCTGCGGGTGGATCCCGCCCCGAAGGACAGCTGGAAACAAACCGCCCTTTGCAATCCGTGCTTCTTCTGCCTGCATTCAAGTGGGCCAAGGGGGTCGGAGCGACAGCACAGCGGGGAGGCGTTTGCTTTGCACGCGGCCGACCCGGGTGTGATCGCCGGCATCCCATTGGGTCCCCCGAGCACTGCCAGGAGTGATTCCTGAGTGCAGAGCCAGGAGCAACCCTGAGCATTGCCCGGTGTGACCCAAAAGCAAAATAAATAAAAAAAAAACAAGTGGGCGAACGGTAGGATGACGCCCGTGAGGTGCGCCCCTGGGGTGAAGCACCACCTGCCTTCACCCAGGAGTGTTGCATTCCCGTTGGGGTGGGCTCTGGCTCTCCGGGACTTCGGGCAGCCACGTGCATCTTTTGGTGCTTGCTTTTGGGCCACACCTGGCTCTGCACTCGGGAGTTAGCCTGGCGGGCTTGGGGGAGCCGTGGGATGCCGGGGATGGAACCTGGGTGGCTGCATCAAAGCAAGCGCCCTGTCCCACGCTGTGCTGTCCCTCCGGCCCCACATAAGTCATTTCTCAAAAGTAGGAACTGCTGGAATCTTTGCTCCTTCACTTAGTTTTGGGGTTCTCCTGTGGGCTGGCAGGGAGCGGAAGGAAGCTCAGGGGCTACTCCCTCCTTGGGGGTGGGGGCCCGGCTCGCAGCCCCCTGCAAAACTGAAATCAAACTGGTTTGACTGCAAAACTATTCTCCGAAGCCTTTTGATCTACCTCGCCCCCATTTCTTTTTTTTTTCTTTCTTTCTTTCTTTCTTTCTTTTTTTTTTTTTTGCTACTTTGGGTCACACCCGGCGATGCACAGGGGGTTACTCCTGGCTCTGCACTCAGGAATTACTCCTGGCGGTGCTTGGGGGACCATATGGGATGCCGGGGATCGAACCCGGGCCGGCACAGGTGGGGCCGCGTGCAAGGCAAACACCCTACCCACTGGACCATCACTCCGCCCCCATTTCATTTTAACAATGTACTTTCAAAATATTACTCAATAGGCAATTAGATGTATTACGCCCCCTTCTTTTGTCCCAATTTCAAAATTCGATGTTTATTTTATCGCCATACTATCCAGATGCTAAATTTAGATTCTTTAAATCTGGCGATTAGGGGCGGGCCGATAGCCCAGCGGGTAGGGGCGTTGCCTTGCTGCGCCGGCCTGTGCCGGCCTGGGTTCGATCCCGGCATCCCATATGGTCCCCGAGCACCACCAGGAGTAATTCCTGAGTGCAGATCCAGGAGTAACCCCTGAGCATCGCCGGGTGTGACCCAAAAAGAAAAAAAAAATCCGCGATTAGATTCAGAGGCCCAAATGAGTGGGGACAGCCACATATTTCCCAAAACCAAAATACAGTGTCAATGTTTAAATTTCTATTTGAATGAAAGTTCAGAAAATTGGGCCAACAGTGGCCACATATTGCTAGTAGATCTTTTAGATTTGTTTTGATACGGTTGGTTTATTTTTTATTTATTTATTTTTTGGGTCACACCCGGCAATGCTCAGGGGCTACTCCTGGCTCTGCACTCAGGAATTAACTCCTGGCGGTGCTTGGGGACCATATGGGATGCTGGGGATCGAACCCAGGCCGGCACAGGCTGGCCGCATGCAAGGCAAATGCCCTACCCGCTGGGCTATCGCTCCGACCTGTTGGTTTATTTTAAGGGTTTGAAAATGTTCACAATTAAGAAAACAATATAGAATATATGTATATATATATATATATATATATTATATATATTTTACTGGAAGATGAACATTTTTCTTTTTTTATTACTGGTTTTGGCGTATTGAATACACATCGGACAGCTTGCTGGGCTCTGGCGTGCAGTGTACTCTTAGTAGCTTGCTGGGCTAAGCACTGCCAGGAGTAATTCCTGAGTGCAGAGCCAGGAGTAACCCCTGAGCATCGCTGAGTGTGATGTCGCCTCTCTGCCCTGACAAGCAGGTCATACCCTTCAGCCGCTCCACATAGCCGGAGGACACATGGCCTGTGCCCGGTCGTCTCACTGGCGGTCCTTGATGAGCGCAGCGGGACATGGCGGCGATAAAGATGGTAAAGAAAGATGACCGCCCAGTGTCTGTAATGTGTCGCCCGCTGGACCAGGTCTGAGGCTCCCGCCGGATTCGCCCCTGGAATGGGGGGCGCAAGCCGAGGGGTTCCCCGACCTCACTGTCGCCCGCATGGCCAGTCCCGGGCGCATGGCCAGTATATATATACTATAAATATATATTCATATATACATATACATATTTATAGTAATGAGGCACCTTCCACCCCTGCCCTAAAATAAGGAAATCATTGGAGAGTTCTACTTTGAGATAGCGGGGAACCTGATACCCAACTGCCTAGAGAAAAGTTGAGGAAGCAGGACTTGCCCTGACAAAATCTAAAGTTGTAACCTTCCAACTCTGTTAAATACAAAGACTTCCTCACAAAGACTGACAGGAACTGTTAATCGTATACAAACAAAATTATTGAAACAATTGATTTTTTCTAAGAAGTAATTGGGGCTACACACCGTAGTTTGCCTTGATGCAGCCCGGCCAGGCTTCATCTCCTGCATCCCTGAGCACCCCCTGAGCACCGCCAGGTGTGACCCAAAAAAGCTTCCCCCCATAAAAAAGTAATCATTTCTAGTATCAGGGTAAGAGAGCAATTTTGGTCTTTTTTTTTTCTTTCTTTTTTTGGACCACTCTTGATGATGCACAGGGATTACTCCTGGCTCTGCACTCAGGAATTACTCCTGGCGGTGCTCAGGGGACCATATGGGATGCTGGGGATTGAACCCAGGTCGGCTGTGTGTGAGGCAAACGCCCTACCTGCTCAGCTACTGCTGCGGCCCAATCTTTGTCTGCTTTTGATGCAATATACATTTTTTCCAGCATAGATTGAAGACTAAATCGGTTTATTCATGTTAGTAATTAACTTGATCTTCAAAACAAACATAAAAAATGGCAAAAGCATACTTTTTTTTTTTGGGTCACACCGGCGATGCTCAGGGGTTACTCTTGGCTCTGCACTCAGGAATTACTCCTGGCGGTGCTCGGGGGACCATATGGGATGCCGGGATCGAACCCCGGCAGGTATGGCCTGGCGCGTGCAAAGCAAACGCCCTGCCCTCTGGGCTATCGCTCCGGCCCCCAAAAGCATACCGTGTTTTTTTTACAAAAATCCTTTTAAGGTAAATTAAACAGACATATCTATTAGAGTGATAGGGTCAAATGGAAATATTACTGGCGCCCGCTCGAGAAAATCGATGAACAGGGACCGGAGCGATAGTCCAGTGGGTAGGGTGTTTGCCTTGCAGGCGGCTGGCCCATACCGCCCGGGTTCAATCCCCGGCATCCCATATGGTCCCTCGATCACCGCCAGGAGTCATTCCTGAGTGCAGAGCCAGGAGAAACCCCTGAGCATTGCCGGGTATGACCCAAAAAGCAAAAAAAAAAAAAAAAAAAAGAAAAAAAAAAAAAAAAAATCGATGAACAACGAGATGTCTGGTGATCTATCAGGGAACATTAAAAATAATATTAAAAAATAATATTTAGGGCCGGGCTAGCCGCGGGTGGGCGTGTGCGCGGCGGGGGGTAAAAATATTTAGATTACACTTTGTATGAAAAAAACGTGTTCAAATAAACTTTCGAGTCAGCTATAGCTCTTGAGCTGTATCACTAGAAGGATCTGTATCATTCATACACAGCGTTGGTTGTATGCTCCTGTCTGGCCGACAGCTGTGGAATGGGTGAGAGCATCCGCGGGGGAAGCCTCCGCAGAAGCGGCCACTGATACCCACAATCTTTTTTATTCCTTAGGGAAGCATGAATTTTGCTTTTTAGACTTTGCAGCTTATTAGATAAGATCCACCCAAATTACTCAGGTTAATCTTAATTATTTTATTTTTGGCTTTTGGGCCACACCTGGTGGTGCTCAAGGCTTTCTTCTGGTTTGGTGCTCAGGGTCTACTGGCTGACCCCAGGGTCTATGTGGGTGCTGGGATCAAACCCCATGTATGCTACTTGCCAGGCAAATGCCTTAGCCGCTGTACTATCGCTCCAGCCCCTCAGGTTAATGTTAAAATAAAAAAAATTGTAGATGTTAATCATGTCTGGGTGGAGTTGTGACGAGAGGGAAGTCTGGATGTGGAAAATAGAGGGCCCCATGGAGGAGGGGGTCATCTGGCTTGTTGTGAGGCTCTGCTGGGGTGGCAGGCCAGGGCTAGAACCCGCCATGCCTCCCGGACACCTCATGAGCGGCTGGGCACAGGGAGAGCAAGTAGCAGCTCTGCCCCATGCCTGAGAGTCTCTGGTTCAGCATACCTGGGCTGGATTGAAAAAAAAAACTGCTGCAGGGTGGGTGTTGATGATCCGGGCTGTGATAGTCTGGTCTGCTGGGTAGAGTTGTGTAGAGAGGGAAGTCCAGATGTGGAAAATGGCGGGCCCCATGGAGGGGAGGGGGTCATCTGGACTTCCCTTTCGCCACAACTCCATCCAGCAGACCAGACATATCACAGCCGGCTTGCGCAGCCGTGCGGTTCATCAATAAATGCTTTATTTAGAGGTGACTACAACAGTATGCCACCCGCAGAGCAAGCCTGGCAAGGTGCTCGTGTCGTATTTGATATGCCAAATACCAGTAACATTTATATTAGGTCATTCCCGTGACCTAATATAATGGTTTGAGGCTCTTTATGTTCCTGGAGCAAGCGGATGCCTTTGGGTTCTACTAGCTTGAGACAGGACATATGGAGATATTACTGTTTTACGGTGCCCGCTCTAGCAAATAGATGATTAACGGGAAGAGTGATATGATAGTGAATCATGTCTACAAAATAACCTTATGATGATACCTAGGCTAGTGTGAAGAGTAATTGGGTATGAAGCCTAGACAAACTGACACATAATCATCCCAGTAACAAAATAATCACTATCTTGCAATCACTTATTCCTATGCTGTGTGCAAATGTCATATAATTTTAAAAAATTGCGACTGAAGTTCAATGATGAGACAAAGTCTCAATAAGAGACTGAGTCTCAATAAGAGACAAAAGTTCAATAAGAGACAAAGGCTGAGATACTTTGTCATATGCCAAGAGTATGGGGTGTTAGATGTGAGTTCCGCTGTGTTGTAGCTCTGTGATCTTTTTGATCTCGCTGTGTCTCAGTGTCCACTTCTTTAGGAACAGGAGTAGGGGGCCAGAGTGATAGACAGTGGGTAGGGCACTTCCTTTTCATGCAGCCAACCATATGGTCCCCTGGTGCCCCCAAGAGTAATCCCTGAGTGCAGAGCCAGGTGCAGCCCAAAATAAACACATTAAAAAACAACTAAACAGATAATACAGGACTAGACAGATAATAAAGGGATCAAGCTGGTTGCCTTGTAGGCAGCTGTCGCAGAGCCACTGGGGTCCCTAACGGTATCAGGGAACGAGTTCCCTTCTACCTCCAAGTCGGCGGGGAATGAATGAAAACTCAGGAGTCCAGCAGTTTTAAAAGGCTTTACTCTCACAGGTCCTGGTATACGAGCCAGTAATAGGAAAAACCCAGATTTTAGGTTCCTAGCTGGGTCCCAGCCACGTGTAGGTTTAGAATCCAAGGCTAAGATGTCCACTACCATGTGCTTAGGCCTAACAGGGAAGAGAACGGAGAGGCAGAGAGGAGAGGTAGACAGCGAAGGGCTGGGCTATCTAGAGATGAAGCCAGGTTAAGGACCCTATTGAAATCTAGATCATTAGGTGGGCCCTATGGCTCAAGCTTCACAAACGCCAGAGCTGACTCCCTGAGTAAAATCTCCCTAGCAGAGCCAGGAGGGACTGCATCTCCGAACCGGAAAGCAGTTGAGAATGAAATTTGTAGAAAATAGCATTAATACTTCTTACCATGAATATATATAGCCAGCTGATTCCAGACTCTAGATCCCACATAGGTCCAAAATCCGTCAGAATAATTCACTTTGGCATTACCTTTAGAATCAGACATGTCAGTTTGCCCGGAGGCACACTGGCATCTCTCTCTCTCTCTCTCTCTCTTTCTCTCTCTCTCTCTCTCTCTCTCTCTCTCTCTCTTGTTCTTTGGGTCACACCAGCAATGCTCCAGGATTACTCCTGGCTCTTGGCTCAGGAATTACTCCTGGTGGTGCTGGGGGACCATATGGGATGCCGGGGATCGAACCCAGGTCTGCCACGTGCAAGGCAAATGCCCTACCTGCTGTGTTATTGCTCTGGCCCCTGGCATGTCTCTTTGAACTAGGAGAACTGATTACATTATGGTTGATCCAACGTGGCCAAGTACTCTTGGAATATCTACATGTATGTCCCCGTGGGGGACCCATAGGAAGCAGGAAGAGTATAGAGCTGGGGCAAACAATATTCATAATATTCATGAAAAAATATTTATGCCATATAAAATTATGAAATCATTCCAATTTAACTCTGCCCAAGCTCCCATTGTGTCTGCTCCAGAGATTCCCTAAAGGCAGGGAGCAGCTCTTCATATAAGCTAAGATGTAGCTGGAACCTAAGGTTCAGTAGGGCATGTCACCCAACAGGCAGCATATCCAGGTCCAAGTTCCTGATACGACACATCATCCCCTGAGCACGACCAGGAGTCACTCATGAACACAGAGACAAGAATAGCTCGTGAGCACCACAGGTACAGCCCACTCCTAGCCCCAACAAGCAGGAGAAACATCTAGAGATGTAAGGATTAAATAAGATACTGATGCCTCCTGTGACTTGAAGAAAACACTTTCCCCTTCAACACGTGCACCTGTCTGCGTAACAGAACCTTGGCAGATCCGCAGTGAAGTATCACATTATTTAACAGCATTGCCAGCTTGAAACTTAAGCCCTGCCTGGAAACAACTGGAATGTTGGAGTGTGACTTAGCTCAGAGCACTTGTCTTGCATGTGTGAGTCCTTGTGTTTGATTCTTGGCATCACACACACACACACACACACACACACACACACACACCCACCCCTAAAAGGAACAGACATACAAGGCTGCTAGAGAATAAGAACAAGGTGCTGGCTCTGGAATGCGCCAAACACCCGAGTGAAGATCATGTTGCAGAAGAAGAGGGAAAAGCTAGCACTGAATGGCGGAGAATGTGTCCTCGTGTGGTTCAGCCTCTGCAGAGAGGGTCTTAGATAAAGAACCTCATCTCTTTGAGCCTCAAATTCTAATGAGATTAAGGACAAACTTTCAAATTCCAAAAGTGTGTAACCATATGGTAGGGCATAATGAAATTCTTCCCATAAAAGTTAATGCCACATGTGAATGTTTTCATGACATTTAGGACTGTTTTACTACCTAGTGTCATATCATAAGAGATGAAAATAATCCACAGGAAAAAAATACATAGCAGAAAAATACCCTAGCAACCATCTACTTCTTTTTTTCTTTTTTGGTTCCATTTTTCTAAGATGTAAATACTTGATTAGGTAACACTTGTGATACAAGTGTGGCCACTTCTTTTGTTCTACCCTGAATATAATGTTATCTTGAACAAGTCAGGAAATAAAATTAATGCTGGATAATTGCTGGAGTAACTACAACTCTTAGAATTCACTAACACCCACACACATCATTTCCTTAACTATAGAAACTGCCTCACAAGATGCTAGCCAGCAACTTGCTCTGTGTTGACAATACGCAAAAACAAGCAACAAATACATTTACAAAGAACAAATTGAATAGAGAAGAAATCCCAACTTGTCATTGAGTTAGCATGATTAGTGATCACTTAAGACACTTCAGGGAATGAAAATGGCGTGCATCTCCGTTATTTTTTTTTTAATTGTAAAGTGTCCTATACAAAATAAATCATCAAAAGAAAGAGGACAGGGGCTGGAGCGATAGTCCAGCAGGTAGGGCGGTTGCCTTGCACGCGGCCAGCCCATACCGGCCTGGGTTGGATCCCGGCATCCCATATGGTCCTCAGAGCACCGCCTGGAGTAATTCCTGAGTGCAGAGCCAGGAGTAACCCCTGAGCATTGCTGGGTGTGACCCAAAAAAGCAAAAAAAAAAAAGAAAGGAAAGAAAAAGGACAGAAGGTTTATTTATTTATTTATTTATTTATTTATTTATTTATTTATTTATTTATTTATTTATTTATTTATTTATTTATTGCTTTTTTGGGCCACGCCTGGCAATGCTCAGGGGTTACTCCTGGCTCTTTGCTCAGGAATTACTCCTGGCGGTTCTTGGGGGACCATATGGAATGCTGGGGATAGAACCCGGTCGGCCATGTGCAAGGCAAACGCCTCTACCCACTGTGCTATCGCTCCGGTCCCCAGAAGGTTTATTATTATTCAATAGTAAATTCAATTTTACATTGATTCCATTTATTGTTCATTTCAATGACTGTTGCAGGACTCAAGGGCGCTGCATCTGCTCTGGTTGCCTCCCAAATCCCCGCAAAGGGGTAGTCTAGTGGAGTTTACCGACAGTAGCTGTAGCTGGTTAAATATTCTCCCATGCTACCACAATCACTGGGACAGAGATCTTACCAGCATATACCTGGCCACGGGACACTAATAATTAGACCAGAGAGAAATGCTGTTTGCTTCCAAGCAAACAAGGCTCCTGATATACTCAAAGGCAACTAAAATAAAAACTACAAGAAGAGAGGAGATGGAAGGCTTGGAGAAATATTTAACTGGCATGGGTTGGTCTTTGGTAAGAGATGCCATCTCAGAAACCCCTTCTTAACTACAAGCTTCCAAGTAGATTTGCTCAAAACTGCACGTAAAGGCCCTGGTGAGGTGCGGGAGGGGATTACCTAAGGGCATTGACCCTCCCTGCTTTCCATAACAGTGGGAGGAAGGTCTGAGTTACAGGGATATAAACTAGCTGGTTCCGTCTCCTTCTTCTTCCTTGTGGGATCTCTCGTGGCGTTCATTCCCTGGAAGCTTTACGTGGTGGTCTCCACGGCCTACACGTGGCTGGGGTTCTAGCCTATCCTAGCCGGGCTTTCCTTTTGCTGTGTCCTGACCTGGATAAGAAGCTTTAAAACTGTCGGATTATGGTTTTCCCGCCCGGCCGGGTAGAGGAACTCGCTCCGCCTGGGGACCCGGGCGCCCGACAAAAAAAAAATCCTCATTATAAGACCTGTTAAAACAGCACCACTGGTAGGGCTGGAGCAATAGCACTATTGGAGGGCACTTGTCTTGCATGTGGCCAACCTTGGTTCGATCCCTGGCATCCCCCTATGGTCCCCAAGCACAGACAGGAGTAATTTCTAAGTGCAGAGCCAGGAGTAACCCCTGAACATTGCAGGTGCGACCCAAGAAACAAACAAAACAAAATAGCACAACTGTCGGAGCTGAAATGATAGTACAGCAGGTAAGCCGCGCTTACCTTGCATGTACAGAACTAGGTTCTATTGTCGTATAGTCCCATATGGTCCCTGAGCCAGCCAGAAGTGTCCGAGAGCACAGAGCCAGGAGCAAACGTGGAACACCACTGATTATGGCTACCTGCACCCAATTAACCAAACTACAGCCCCCAAACAGTTCAGCTGGTGCCAGATACATAGTACAGCAGTGAGTCATTTGCCTTTCATGTGGTGATCCCCAATTTGAATCAATGGAGTTGCGAGTGGGAAAAGCTGAAGCTAATTGGAGAGGACAGCAAAGCAGGGCAAAATTTAGCTCTTAGGAGCCATCGACCTTAGTCAATTTTATCCCCTTGCCCACTTCCCTTCATTGTTGGCATTGATGTTGTGATGGTCAGGGGCAACATGTTGTGATGGGGAGTGGGTGGCCCACATTGGGGGTGTGGTGCTTCGCGCGCTCTGTCACGGTGCTCACCTTTGTTAAGGCTGCGCTTGGCCTGGGGTCACTGGGGTGTTCATATATGTGCCCCCCAGGTTCGCACTTCCTGGCTCTTGCTCGCACTCCTCGCTCTTTCTCCTTGGGTTCCCTAAGTGGTGGTGGTGGGGTGGTGGTGTTTGCGCACACTTGGTTGCACTTAGCACTGGAAATTGCTTGCAGTGTCGGTGGTCACAGACGCCTGAGCTGTCAGGGACACACAGCGAGTGTGGAACCTAGAGATTTGCACTCAGCACTACACGCTCACAAGGCAGGTGGGCAGGTGCCCAAGGTTGGATTTCTACAGGTCCATACGGTAAACCTTTATGAGTAATTGAAATAGATCTTGATTTATCCATAAAATAAGATTTTAACTAAAAATAAGAGAATCCCAGCATAAGATATGGTTATGTTTATTTCAATAATTCTATTCTGCTGATATCCCCCAGTGTCTTTGATCTTTCTTTTTTCTACTTTAAGGAACAATGGGCATGTAGCACTGTGTGCGTTGAAAAGAATGTGTCAACATAGCAGAAACACTATCTGTACTTCTTTATTCATCTCTGCGCTATTCACTATAGCTAGAATCTGGAAACAACCTAAATGCCCGAGAACAGAGGACTGGCAAAAGAAACTGTGGTTCATCTACACTATGGAATACTATGCGGCTGTCAGAAAAGATGACATTATGAAATTTACCTGCAAATGGAGGGACATGGAGACTATCATGCTGAGTGAAATTAGTCAGAAGGAAAAGGACAGATATAGAATGACTGCATTCATTAATATGACATAAATAGATACCAGTGTTTTACTAAATGTGGGAAATGGTAATGGCAGATTAAGACTCACCATTGAATATACACAAAGAGACTTAAGTGATAAACTCTAAATACCTGCAGGGCTAGCCACAATGTGTAAAATAAGAGGCAGAGAGATGCAGAGACAGAGAGAGAAAGAGAGGAAACTGGGGTACCTGCTATTAAGGCAGCATGGGGGTGGGCAGGAGGGGTGGGGTACATTGGTGGTGGAAATGGGGCACTGGTGGAGGGATGGGTGCTGGTATACTGTATTATCAAGAACCAATTATGATCACCTTTGTAATTGTATGTTTCACTGTGGTATAATAAAAAATTAAAAAAAAAGAATGTGTCAAGACACTTAGCAGAAGACATCATGAAATGATTACACAGCCGATTTGGTTAACATCATGATTACACAACTGATTTGGTTAAGATCATGAAATGATTACACAGCCGATTTGATTAACATCATGATTACAACAACTGATTTGGTTAAGATCATGAAATGATTACACAGCCGATTTGATTAACATCATGATTACACAACTGATTTGGTTAAGATCATGAAATGATTACACAGCCGATTTGATTAACCATTCAGCACTACTTGGGCACTTACATGAGCTCCTAGACGAGTAGACTTTTTGTTTTTGAAGGCTAAAATAGCTTTATGTAGAAAACACGAACTGATTGTAGGCTAATTTGAACAGTTAGGTTGGAACTTAGAAAAATAAATTTTTTTGGGGGTGGGTCACATCCCATGGTGCTTACTCCTAGCTCTGCTCAGGGCTTACTGACTCTATACTCAGATCACTCCCAGGAGGTGCTAGGGGACCATCTGGGGTACCAGGGGATTGAACCCAGGTTGGCTACGTGTAAAGCAAACAGCTATCCTATGATAGTACATTGGTACCCTGTGATGGTAAGTTGGATGACGAGGCATAACTAACTTGGGATCTTTGCTGTTTTTTTTTTTGCTTTTTGGGTCACACCGCGTGCTCAGGCGTTACCCTGGCTCTGCACTCAGGAACCACTCCTGGCGGTGCTCGGGGACCATATGGGATGCCGGGGATCGAACCCGGCCGGCATGGGCCGACCACGCAAAGCAAACGTCCTACCAGCTGGGCTATCACTCCGGCCCGGGATCTTTGCTGTTTTATCTACTTACCGTTTAAACTATTTACATGTCCTTAAACCAGGGTTCATGCTAATGAGATCTCTCTTCTGTGTAAAACACTTGATGGAGGGTGTGGTAGTTACAGGAGTCATTTTGACTCTGAATTAATAAGTTCTGAAATATTATTATAATATCTACTATGTCGATATTATACATGTAATGTGATGTGGAGATGACCACTGGACTAGAGCTGTTACAACTGGATCCCACGGGATGTCAAAAAGATCATGTGGCCGCCCACCTACAAGATGGTCAGACTTCTTCG